>PVJN01000750.1:44201-152543 GCA_004026805.1 Lasiurus borealis
GGAAGCACACAGAACCCCATATAAAAGGAATCCAAAGAGGACCACACCAAGACACATCATAATTAAAATACCAAGAGCAAAAGACAAAGAGAGAATATTAAAAGCAGCAAGAGAAAAACAGTTTATTACCTACAAGGGAGCACCCATATGACTGTCAGCTGATTTCTCAACAGAAACGATGCAGGCCAGATGGGAGTGGTAAGAAATATTCAACGTTATGAATAGCAAGAACCTACAACCAAGAATAATCTATCCAGCAAAGCTAACATTTAGAATTGAAGGGCAGATAAAAAACTTCAGAGATAAGAAAAAGTAAAGGAGTTAATCAACTCCAAACCAGTATTAGAAGAAAAAGGTAAAAGCCAACAAATTATGAACAACTAATACATATCATTCAACAAGTGAATCTAAAAATTAACTGAATTAAAAATTTGATCAACAGAATAAACTGGTGAATATAATAGAATCAGGAGCACAGAAAGGGAGTAGACTGATAATTTTCAGGGGGAAGGGGTGAGGTGTGTACAGGGAGAGACTGGAAAAAAATCATACACCTATGGATGAGATTAATGGGAGGGAGGTAAGGACAGAGGGAGGGGTAGGAGCTGGGGGGAGGGATGCTATGGAGGGGAAAAAAGAGAAACAAATGTAATAATCTGAATAATAAAGATTTAATTAAACAAACAAACAAAAAAAGCTTCCAGTAAACAAAAGCCTGAGACTAGATGGCGAAGCAGGAGAGTTTTACCAAACATTCAAAGAAGAATTGACACATATCCTCAGACTATTCCAAAATATTCAAGAAGACGAAACACTTCAAAAACCTTCTATAAAGCCAGCATCACTCTAATACCAAAACCAGATAAAGACAACACAAGGAAAGGGAATTATAGCACAATATCTCTCATGAACATAGAAGCCAAAATCCACAACAAAATTCTAGCAAATCAGATTCAGCAGTACATAAGAAAGATCATACACCATGACCAAGTAGGATTCATCCCAGGAATGCAAGGATGGGACTACATCCGCAAATCAATAGATGTGATACATCACATAAACAAATTGAGTGATAAAAATCACATGGTTATATGAATTGATGCCGAAAAAGCATTTGACCAAATCAAACACCCTTTCTTGATAAAAACTCTCAGCAAGGTGGCAATAGAAGGATCATACCTCAACATCCTAAAAGCCATATATAATAAACCCACAGCTAACATCATACTCAATGGGCAAAAACTAAAACCATTTTCTCTAAGAACAGGAACAAGACAGGGATGACCACTCTCACCTCTCCTGTTCGACATAGTACTGGAAGTATTAGCCATTGCATTTAGACAAGAAGTAGAAATAAAAGGCATCCAAATTGGAAAAGGAGAAGTAAAGCTGTCCTTATTTGCAGATGACATGATATTGTACATAAAAATCCCAAAGGAATCCATCTCAAAACTAGTTGACTTAATTAATGAATTCTGCAATGTAGCAGGATACAAAATTAATGCTAAGAAATATGTGGCATTTCTATACACTAATAGTGAAATTACAGAAATGGAGACTAAAAACCAACCCCACTTACCATTGCAACAAAAAAATATTAAGATATCTAGGAATAAACCGAACTAAGGAGATAAAAGACCTATATGAACAGAACTACAGGACACTGAAAAATGAGATAAAGGAAGATGTAAACACGTGGAAGAGCATACCATGCACATGGATTGGGAGGATCAACATCATTAAAATGTCCATACTACCCAAAGCAATCTATAGATTCAATGCACTACCCATTGAAATACCAAGGATGTATTTCACAGACCTAGAAAAATATCTTCAAAGATTCATCTGGAACAACAACAACAAAAAAGACTGCAAATAGCCACGGCAATCCTGAGAAAGAAGAATAAAATGAGTGGGATCTCAATACCAGATTTCAAGCTATATTACAAAGCAAACTGTTTTCAAAAAGCCTGATACTGGCACAAGAACAGACATATAGACCAATGGAATAGAATAGAGAATCCAGATATCCACTCTAACCATTGTGCTTAATTAGTATTTGACAAAGGAGGTATGACCATACAATGGAGTCAAGACAGCCTCTTTAATAAATGGTGTTGGATAAATTGGACGGATACTAGCCAAAAAGAATGAAATTTACACCAAGTTTTGATTCAAAGTAGATTAACAGATTGCATGAAAATGTAAAGTTCTTTTTTTCTATTTTTATTTTTGTATTACAAGTGAACAAATCTCCACTTTGTCCCACCACTCACATACATGCTCTGACCCCCCAGTGCCTTGTGTCCATTGGTTATGATTATATCCATTTATACAAGCCCTTCCTTTGAACTCTTATCTACCCCACTGCTCCCTACACTTCTGGCTGTAATTTGACAGTCTGTTTGATGCCTCACTGCCTCTGTATCTTTTTGTTCATCAGTTTATAATATTCTTTATTATCCATAAATGAGTGAGATCATGTAGTATTTTTCTTTCCTTGACTGGCTTATTTCATGTACCATAATGCTCTCCAGTTCTATCCAGATTGCTGCAAATGGTAAGAATTCCTTCCTTTTTTTGACAGCATGGTATTCCATTGTGTAGATGTACCATGGTTTTATGATACAGTCATCTGCTTACAGGCACCTGCGCTGTTTCCAAATCTTAGCTATTATAAATTTTGGTGCTAGGAACATAGGGGTACATATATTCTTTTTGGATGCTGTTTCTAGTTTTTAGGATATATTTCTAGGACTGGGATTATTGGGTCAAATGGGAGTTCCATTTTTAGTTTTTTGAGGAAATTCTATACTGTTCTCCACAGTGGCTGCACCAGTCTGCATTCCCACAACAGTGCATGAGGTTTCCTTTTTCTCCACAACCTCGTCAACACTTGTCATTTCTTTATTTGGTGATGATAGTTATTCTGACAGGTGTGAGATGGTATGGCATTGTCATTTTGATTTGCATCTCTTGGATAATTTATGACTTTGAGCAATGTTTTCATGTGTCTCTTTGCCTTCCTTTTTTTATTCTTTTAAAATGATTCTATTTAGTTTTGTTGTCCATTTTATTTTTGGATCATCTATCTTCCTTATTTTCTCTCATACAGTGGGCTTTCTTGTTGGTTTATTGGTGGTTTCTTTTGCTGTGAATAAAGCTTTTTAATTTGATGTAGTCCCAATTGTTTATTTTCTATTTAGCTTCCATTACCCTAGGAGAAATGTAAGGTCTGAGAGCTTGCTGCCTGTGGATTCCTCTAGTATTTTTATGGTTTCCTGTCTAACGTTTAGATTTTGTATCCATTTTGAGTTTATTTATGTATGGTGTAAGTTAGTGGTCTATTTTCTTTTCTTTTCTTTCTCTTCCTTTTTTTTTTTTTTTGCATGTATCTGTCCACTTTTCCCAAAATCATTTATTGAAGAGTTTGTCTTGACTCCATTGTATGTTCATGCCTCCTTTTTCAAATAATATTTGAACAGAGTGGTTTGGGTCAATATCTGGATTCTCTATCCTCTTCCAGTGGTCTATATGTCAGTTATTGTGCCAGTAGCAGGCTATTTTGAGAACAGTGGCTTTGTAATATAACTTGAAATTTGGTATTGAGATCCCACCCACTTCATTCTTCTTTCTCAGGATTGCAGTGACTATTCAGGGTCTTTTTTTGTTGTTGTTCCAGATGAATCTTTATAGAGTTCTTTCTAGGACTGTGAAATATATCATTGGTATTTTAATGAGGAATGCAATGAACCTATAGATTGCTTTAGGTAGTATGGATATTTTAATATGTTGATTCTCAGAATCCATGAACATGTATGCTCTTCGATCTGTTTATAAATTCCTCTATCTCTCTTTTCAGTGTGCTGTAATTGCGTATATGTCTTTTACCTCCTTAGTTAAGTTTATTCATAGGTATCTTAATTTTTATTTGTTATGATGGTAAATGGGATTGTTTTTTTAGTCTCTTTTTCTGATGAGTTTCTGTTGAGAAATTAGTTGCTTGTTTCATGTGGGTCCTTTGTTGGTAAGTTTCTGTCTCTCTTTGGCTGCTTTTAAGGTTCTTACTTTGTTGTTGGTGTTTGCCAATTTAATTATAATGTGCCTTGGCATCGGTCTTTTGGGGTTCATTTTGCTTGGGATTCTGTGAGTTTCTTGGATTTATGTGGATTTTTTCTTCCCTATTTCGGGGAAGTGTTCTGTCATTATTTCTTCAAACAGGTTTTCTATTCCTTACTCAGTTTCCACTTTCTGGAATCCCTATTATGTGGAATTTGTTTTGTTTCATGTTATCCCAAAGTTACATTAGGCTCTTCACTTGCTTTTTAAATTTATTTTTTTTCTAGAAGTAGCTGTATTTGGGTATTTTTTTTTGTACCTTATCTTTCATATCACTGATGTGGTCCTCTTTCTTCTAGTCTACTTTTGATGCTTTCTATTGAGGTTTTTATACCAGCCATATCTTTTTTCATTTATTCTTGGTTCTTCTTCATTTTTTTTGTTCTTATTCATATTATCAAATTTGTCTTTCATTCTTTTCAGCCACCTTCTAATGCTTCCCTGGCAGGTTGCTTGCCTCATTTCATTTATTTCCTTTTCTGGTGATGTCTGCTTTTCATTCATATGGGGACTGTTTCTTTGCCCTTGTTCTCTCTTCTCTGGGTGTCTGCTTATGTAGTTCTGTTACTCCTGCATTAATTTAAAAGCATAAAAACAACACAGCCAGGTACAACTCACAAGGCACTGAACAGAAATGTATTTACAATATTAAAATCACAAATAAAGGTGACCACCAGAGAGAGACAAATTAAGGCATTGGAGAGAAAGAAGAAGAGAAAAGAAAAGAAAAGAAAAAAGAGAAAAAAAGAGAAAATAAAAGAAAGAGTGCCAAAATGACCTTGGGAGAAGGGAGAAAAAAAAATAAAAAGAGAAAAGAGAATTAAAAATAAAAGAGAAAAGAAAGACAGTAAAAAAGAGAAGGAGAACAAATTATATATATGGGGATAAAACTAAAATAGAGTAGCTCTAATGCCAACAAATTCCAGAAACAAGTAGCTGGAGATTAATGCAATATATAAACAACAACTAATACCAAGGGAGGTGAGGGAAAACAGAAGTAAAAAACAAGCAAAAACAAAGCAAACAAAACAATAAAAAGCAAAATTATCTCACAAAAATGTATAAAAAATTGATAATCAACATTCAAGCAAACAACAAAAGATCAGAGGAAAACAGATTTTTAGATAGTAAAAAAAAGAAAAGAGAGGTGTCTATGTACTAGGAGCAGGGGATTGGAAATTAGATATATAAGTGGGGTGAAATTTTAACAAGGGCTAAAAAGAAAGATTAGGAAAATTCTAAAGAAGGAAAAGGTAAGAGAAACCAGACTACAATAGTGGAAAATTTAGGAAGAGTGTGAGGCATAAAGATAGGGTTGAGATAGAATAAAATTATGCTAAAGGAAACATGCAATTAGAATATAGAACTCTAATACCAAAGTAAAATAAAGAGATAATAACATGACACCTTTTTTTCCCCTAAAGGTAAAATAATAGTAGTAATAATACTGATTGAAAATAAAAATGTACATTAAGGTGGAGGATGATGGCGGCTGGCAGGATGGAGATGAGGGAGAGGAAGTGATTGAAGGGTGAAAAAGAGAGAGTGTGGGTGTGTGTGGTGGGTGTGTGATTGAGTGAGGGACAGTTGAATATCACGGGAGCAGTGGGGGCTGGCAGTCCAGGCTCTCTCAGACTGGGAGAGACTGCCGTCCAGGTTTTACTCCCTGTGTTGTGGAACTCAGGCACAGAGCCCATACCATCTTGAAGGGAAACAGGCCCTTTCATTGGGAACTCACCAACACCACCAGATAGACGGGAATTGGAGTTGCCCTGTGACCCAACAGCCATTCCAGGCAGAGTCCTGCAGACCCATGGACCTATCATCCCCAATGGACCCTGCATATCCACGGACCCAGGGACCTCCACCTCCCAAGTACTGAGTACAACCTCCCCATCCCCAGCGACATTGGCGCGGCTGTGGCAGTGGCCACACAAGGGTCCCAGCTTGCTATCTCACCACTCACCATGTGCACCTTGTGCAGCGGGTCTTCGCAATGGTTTCCGGACACCCTAGTCCCTGTGTTTGCAAGTCAGGGTTACCTCAGCTGAACTCCAAGGTCAACACGTTTCCATGCACGTCCGTGTTTTCGTCAAGTCTTCAGCGGGCCTTCTTGCCAGTTGATGGTCACCCTAGTCCCTGTGTTTGAGCGTCAAGGTCACCCTGGCAGTGGTTTCAGCTGCGGTTACACACTAGGTACTCCCCCTTCCCCTGCCTGCAGAACTCCAGAGTTAATGCCTTCCTGCTCACGTCTGTGTTCCCACGCACATCTGAGTTCCCACACACATCCACTGAGGGCCTTCAGGCTGTCTTGCTAACACCCTAATCCCTGTGTTTGTGTGTTAGGGCCGCCCTATTTGTGGCACCCTAGACCCTGTGTTTGTGTGTTCCAGTCACCCTGTCTATGGCTTACCCTACTATCTGGTTTGTGGAGCTCCCTAGTCACCGGTGTTTTTGGTCCACCCTAGAGGCTGCCACCCAAGGTGGGTTTTCAGTAGCATGTTTCCAGTGGTCCACCCCTTAAACAGTGCCTGGGAGCCACTGGGAGCCCCCCGCAGGTGTAATATTTTAACTCTGGACACCACAGCCACACCTCTCCTGGGTGTAGGCCCCTGAAACACATCACCCAGACAGACCGGTCCTTGGTGCCACTGTGTATCCCTGATTGGCACACATGATCTCAATTAAGGGTGCAAAACAGCAAAAATAGGGACATTCCTCTCCACGGCTGCCAACTTCTAGACACCACAGTTGTGCTGCTGAAGATTGTAGATCTACATAAGACAACCCAAATAGCTCAAGTAGGAAACTACAATATATTAACAAACACAGGAGAACTGAGAGAATACATCAGTAGCACCACCCCTGAACCCCCCACCCCCCAAAAAAAAACAAAAACAAAACACACACACACAAAAAAAAAAAACTTGGGTAGTAAAGCAATTAGATCTACAATTAAAACATTACAAGAAAACATGGGAAGACTTAAAAGCAATTCCCCCCCCCCCAAAAAAAAAAAAGAAAAAGAGGAATCACCAGAAAGGGAGTTAGATGAAATTGAAGTGAACAGCCTTTCAGAGAAAGAATTCAGAGCAATGGTTTTAAGGATGTTTAAATGGATGAAAGACAATTACACAGAACTCAATGACAATATCACACAACTCAATCAGAACTATAAGGAGCTGAATGAGAATGTCACCAACATGAAACAAAACCAAGAGGAGTTGAAGAATGACATAGCTGCAATAAGGAACACAATGGAAGGCCTAAACAGTAGACTAGAAGAGGCTGAGATCCGCATCAGTGAATTAGAAGGCAAGGTAGGGAAAAACACACAAACACAGCAACAACTGGAAAAAAGACTTCAAAAACAAGAAGAGAGCCTAAAGTAGCTTTGGGACAACACAAAACGAAACAATATATGTTTAATTGGGATACCAGAAGGAGTAGAAGAAAAGGAAAAAATAGAAAACCTATTTGAAGAAATAATGACAGAAAATCTCCCTGATATTGGCAAGGAAAAAATATGAAAGTCCAAGAAGTACACAGAGTCCCAAACAAGCTGAACCCCCAAAAAACCAACACCATAATTAAATTGGGGAATACTAACAACAAAGTAAGAATCTTAAAGGCTGCCAGAGAGAGACAGAAAGTTAGCTGCAAGGGATCTCCTATGAGAATTTCAACTGATTTCTCAACAGAAACACACCAGGTTAGAAGGGAATGGAATGAAATATATAAAATGATGAAAAACAAAGGTCTAAAGGTGAAATCAGAGCTTTACAGACAAAAAAAGGGCTAAGAGAGTTTATCACTACCAAACCAATAATGCAAAAAATGCTAAAGGGACTGCTGTAAAAAGAAGAGAAAAGAAAAAAATAAACTAAAAACAAAAACACTAAGGAAAATATGAAACCAAACATGAAATTGTCAATAATATGATTATACGTAAATGGGTTAAATGCACCAATGAAAAGACATAGGGTACCTGAAAGGTTAAGAAAACAGGACCCATACATTTGCTGTCTACAAAAGATGCACCTCAGGGAAAAGGATTCACACATACTGAGAGTGAAGAGATGGAAAAACATTTTTTTCAGGCAAATAGAAATGAGAAAAAAGCTGCGGTAGCAATACTTATATCTGATAAAATAGACCTCAACGTAAAGACTATAATAAGAGATAAAGAAGGCAACTACATAATACTAGAAGGAGCAATTCATCAAGAAGATATAACTCTGGTAAACATATACACACCTAATACAGGAGCCCCTAAATACATAAAAAAAAAAATCCTGGAAGATATCAAGGAAGAGATTGACAGCAATACAATCATAGTAGGGATTTTAATACACCACTGTCATCTCTGGACAAATCCTCTAGACAACAAATCAGCAAAGAAACCACAATTCTAAATAACTCACTAGATCAGATGGACCTAATTGACATCTTCAGAGCATTTCATCCCAAAGCTACAGAATACATATTCTTCTCAAGTATACATGGGACATTCTCAAAAATAGACCACATATTGGGTCATAAGCAAAGTCTCCCCAAATTAAAAAGATTGAAATTTTATCAAGCATTTTCTAAGACCACAATGACATAAGATTAGAAATAAACTACAATAAAAACATAACAAAAAATTCCAACACTTGAGAGTTGAATAGCATGTTATGAAACAATGATAGGGTTATAAATGAGTAAAAGAAGAAATTAAAAATTTTCTGGAGACTAATGACAATAAGAACACAACAACACAAATGCTATGGGACACAATGAAAGCAGTGCTAAGAGGAAATTTTATAGCTCTACAGACATACCTCAAAATTAAGAAAAAATGGTAATGAATCACCTAACTCAACAACTCAAAAAATTAGAAAGAGAGCAACAAGAAAAGTCCACTGAGAGCAGAAGCAAAGAAATAATAAAGATCAGAGCAGAAATGAATGCCATAGAGATAAAAAAAAAGTTACAAAAAATTGACAAAACCAAGAGCTGGTTCTTCAAAAGAATAAATAAGATTATTGAACCTGTAGCCAGACTCACCAAGAAGCAAAGAAAGAGGACCCAAATAAATAAAATCAGAAATGAGAGAGGGGAAATAACTACAGACTACACAGAAATACAAAAGAGTGTTAAAAATATTATGAACAACTCTATTCTAACAAATTTCACAACCTTGAGGAAATGGACAGATTCCTAGAAAAAAAACAACCTTCCAAAACTAACACAGGAAGATTCTAAAAATCGCAACACACTGATAATTAAGGAGGGAATTGAATCAGTCACCAAAAAGCTTCCAGGAAACAAAAGCCCAGGGCCAGACAGCTTCACAGGGGAATTTTACCAAACATTCTTAGAAGAAGTATAATGCAAACTTTGCAGACTATTCCAGAAAATTCAAATGGAAGGAACACTTCCAAACTCCTTCTATGAAGCCAGCATCACCCTATTACCAAAACCGGATAAAGATAACACAATGAAAGAGAATTAAAGACCAATATCCCTCATAAACATACATGCCACATTCCTCACCAAAATACTAGCAAATTGAATCCAGCAGTACGTCAGAAAGAACTAACATACGCCGTG
Organism: Lasiurus borealis; assembly: GCA_004026805.1. Lineage (NCBI taxonomy): Eukaryota > Metazoa > Chordata > Mammalia > Chiroptera > Vespertilionidae > Lasiurus > Lasiurus borealis. Next base: position 53,916 of record PVJN01000750.1, read on the forward strand.
ACCAAGTAGGACTTATCCCAAGGATGCGAGGATGGTACAATATCCACTAATCAATAAACGTGATACATCACATAAACAAATTGAGTGATAAAAAACACATAGTCATATGTATTGATGCAGAAAAAGCATTTGACAAAATCCAACACCCTTTCTTGATAAAAACTCTCAGCAAAGTGGGAATAGAAGGAGCATACCTCAACATCATAAAAGCCATTTATGATAAAACACAGTTAACATCACACTCAATGGGCAAACACTGAAACAATTTCCCCTGAGAACAGGAACAAGACATAGTACTGGAAGTATTAGACATTGCAATTAGACAAGAAGAAGAAATAAAAGGCATCCAAATGGGAAAAGAATAAGTAAAGCTCTCTTATTTGCAGATGACATGATATTGTACATAAAAAACCCAAAGGACTCCATTCCAAAACTAATTGACTTAATTAATCAATTCGCCAATGTAGCAGGATACAAAATTAATGCTAAGAAGTGTGTGGCATTTCTATACACTAATAGTGAAATTACAGAAAGAGAAACTAAAAAAGCAATCCCATTTTCCATGGCACCAAATATATTAAGATACCTAGGAATAAACCTAACTAAAGAGGTAAAGGACAAATATGCAGAAAACTACAGGACACTGAAAAAAAGAGATAGAGGAAGATGTTAACAGATGGAAGAGCATACCATGCTCATGGATTGGGAGAATCAACATCATTAAAATGTCCATACTACCCAAAGCAATCTATAGATTCAATGCACTACCATTAAAATACCAACAACATATTTCACAGACCTAGAAAGAATTCTTCATAGATTCATCTGGAACAAAAAAAGACCACGAATAGCTATGGCAATTCTGAGAAAGAAGAATAAAGTAGGTGGGATCTCAATACCAGATTTCAAGCTATACTACAAAGCAACTGTTCTCAAAACAGCCTGGTACTGTCACAAGAACAGACATATAGACCAATGGAGCCAAGATAGCCCTTCAATAAATGGTGTTTGTAAAACTGGAGAGATACATGCAAAAAAATGAAACTGAACCACCAACTTAAACCAAATACAAAAATAAACTCAAAATGGATACGGGACTTAAACATTAGAAGGGAAAGCATAAAAATACTAGAGGAATCCACAGGCAGCACAGTCTCAGATATATGCCGAAAGAACTTCTTCACTGATACTGCTTCAAAAGCAATGGAAGCTAAAAAAAATAAATAAACAAATGGGACTACATCAAAATAAAAAACTTTTGCACAGCAAAAGAAACCATCAACAAAACAACAAGAAAGATCACTGTATGGGAGAACAAATTTGCAAATGTTATCACTGATAAATGTTTAATCTCCAACATCTACAGCCAACTTATACAACTTAATAAAAGGAAGATAAAAGATCCAATAAAAACATGGGCAACGGTCCTAAATAGAATCTTTTCAAAAGATGACAGAAGGAAGGCCAAGAGACACATGAGAACATGTTCAAAGTTATTATTCATCCAAGAGACGCAAATCAAAAAGACAATGCAATACCATCTTACACCCGTCAGAATGGCAATAATCAACAAATCAACAAACGTCAAATGTTGGCAAGGATGCAGAGAAAAAGGAACACTTGTGCACTGTTGGTGCGAATGCAGACTGGTGCAGCCACTGTGGAGAACACTATGGATTTTCCTCAAAAAACTAAAAATGGGTCTCCCATTTGACCCTGTAATCCCACTCTTAGGAATTTATCCTAAGAAAGAACAAACACCAATCAGAAAGGATTTATGTATCCCTATGTTCATAGCAGCACAATTTACAATAGCTACAATTTGGAAACAGCCTAGGTGCCCATCAGCAGATGAGTGGATCAGGACACTGTTGTACATCTACACAATGGAATTCTATGCTGCCCTTAAAAAGAAGGAATTATTGCCATTTGCAGCAACCTGGTTGGAACTGGAGAGCTTTATGCTTAGTGAAATAAGCTAGTCAATGAAGGAGAAGCATTGCATGATCTCACTCATTTGTAGATATAAAGAACATAATCTGCTGAACAAAAGGATAGATATAGAGACAGTTAAGCTTCAAACAGACAGTGAAATTACAAGAGGAAGGTTAAAGTTAGGTGAGGTAGAGAAGAGATCAATCAAAGGACTTGTATGCATGCATATAAGCATAACGAATGAACATATACACTGGGGGGTTGGGGTATGCCAGGGAGGGAGGGGGGCACTTGGGAGATATGTATAAAAATTAATAAAAAAGAAAAAAAAGAAAAAAAATCACATAGTCATATCAATTGATGCAGAGAAAGCATTTGACAAAATTCAATACCCTTTCTTAATAAAAACTCTCAGCAAGGTAGGAATAGAAGGATCATACCTCAACATAATAAAAGCCATATATGACAAACCAACAGCCAACATCATGGTCAATGGGCAAAAACTACAACCATTTCTCCTTAGAAAGGAACAAGACAGGGATGCCCACTCTCACCACTTCTATTTAACATAGTGCTGGAAGTATTACAATTTCTATCAGACATTAAAAAGAAATAAAAGGCATGCAAATAGGAAAAGAAGAAGTAAAACTGTCCTTATTTGCAGATGATATGATACTGTACATAGAAAACCCTAAACACTCCATTAAAAATTATTAGACTTAATAAATGAATTCAACAATGTAGCAGGATACAAAATTAACACTAAGAAATCTTTGGCATTTTTATATACCAACAATGAACTTACAGAAAGAGAAACTAAAACTGCAATCCCATTTACCATCCCACAAAAACAATTAAAATCCCTAGGAATAAACTTAACTAAGGAGGTAAAAGACCTATACACAGAAAACTACACAAGTCTAAAGAAAGAGATAGAGGACGACATAAACAGATGGAAGAACATACCATGTTCATGGATTGGGAAAATCAATTTCATCAAAATGTCCATTGTAACCAAAGCAATTTGTAAATTCAACGCAACCACCATGAAAATACCAAAGGCATACTTCACAGACTTAGAACTAACTTTCCAAAAATTCATTTGGAATAAAAAAAAGACCTAAAAAGCTGCAGCAATTCTAACAAAGAAGTACAAAATATGCCACATTTCAAGCTGTATTAGAAAACCACTCTTGTCAAAACTGCCTGGTACTGGCGTAAGAATAGATAGACACATAGATCAATGGAATAGGACAGAGAACCCAGAAATTGACTCAAACCACTATGCTCAATTAATATTTGACAAAGGAAGAATGAACATACAATGGAGTCAAGACAGTCTCTTCAACAAATGGTGTTGGGAAATTGGACAGAAACACGTAAAAAAAAAAACTAGACCACCAACTTACACCATACACAAAAATAAATTCAAAATTGATAAAGGACTTAAACATAAGAGGGGAAACCACAAAAATACTAGAGGAATCCACAGGCAGCAAAATCTCTGACATATGCTGAAGGAACTTCTGCACTGACTCAGCTCCTTGGGCAATAGAAACTAAAGAAAAAATAAAGAAATGGGACTACTTCAAAATAAGAAGCTTTTGCACAGGAAAGGAAACCATCAACAAAACAAAAGAAAGCCCACTGCGTGGGAGAATATATTTGTCAATGATCTCAATGATAAGGGTTTAATCTCCAACATTTACAGGGAATTCATACAATTTCACAAAAACAAGATAAACAACGCAATCAAAAAAATAGGCAACTGATCTAAATGGGCACTTCTCGAAAGAAGACAGAAGGAAGGCCAAGAGACACATGAAAACCTGCTCAAAGCCACTAATCATCAAAGAAATGCAAATTAAAACAACAATGAGGTACCATCTCACACCTGTCAGAATGGCTATCATCAACAAATCAACTAAGGATAAGTGTTGGTGAGGATGTGGAGAAAAAGGAACCCTCATGCACTGCTGGTGGGAAAGCAGACTTGTACAGCCACTGTGGAAAACAGTATGGAGTCTCCTCAAAAAACTCAAAATGGAACTTCCATTTGACCCAGTGATCCCACTTCTAGGAATATATCCCGAGAAACTAGAAACTCCAATCAGAAAGGATACATGCACCCTAATGTTCATAGCAGCACAATTCACCATAGCTGAGATGTGGAAACAGCCTAAGTGCCCATCAACAGATGATTGGATTAAAACACTGTGGTACATCTCACAATGGAATTTTATTATGCGGTAAAAAAGGAGCTCATACCATTTGCAACAACATGGATGGAGATGTAGAGCATTAGGCTTATTGAAATAAGCCAGGCAGAGAAAGAAAAATATCACATGATCTCACTCATCTGTGGAATATAATGAATGACATAGACTGATAATCAATATCAGATCTAGAGAATGAGAAACATCGATCAAACCATCAAACCTCGGGGAATATGGGGGTTCGTGGGAATAAGGGGGAGAGATCAACACAAAGACCTTCGTACATGCGTATGAGCATAAGCATTGGGCACAGAAAATGGGGAAGGTGTGGCTGGAGAGTAAATTCATACAGTGGTCTCCATTACCTTAAGAGAAATTACTTCATGATACAAAGATTTTAAATGAAACTCTGTAACATGAAAATCATTTTGGAAGGAAATATAGAGAAGTTTCCTTTAAGTGTCTTAAGGAGGGGAAATGGAAGTCAATACATTTGGCCTCTTAAGCTTAGGTAAGTAATCTGTGTTTTTGCCTCCCTGAAATAGATTATATAAAGTTACAAAAAGAAATTGTCAGCCCGTTTGAAATTGAATTGACATGGCACAAAGTAAAGAATATCCTTACGAGATATTATCCTACAATATCATTTAATTTTTGATATTTCACAACAACATTATTTGCTTATCCGCTTTTCCTTTGGTAAGTAAAATACATTTAGAAAATTTTCACTTTAGAAAATTTATTTTAATTTGTAATGCTAACAGCAAGACACCCATGAAAAACACACATGGTGTCAAAATAAGCCAAAAGAAAAGCAGATAAGCAAAATTAAAAGGACCCCAAGTCAATTTTATAGAAAATATTCCTTTATTAATTCTTATTCGAGAGTATGTTTATATCCTTTCAGAAATTAACTCTAAGACCAAGTGGACTCCCGCAACAGAGAGGAACTGACAGGTTTGCACCATACACGAAGCAAGAGGAGAAATAGTCCAGAGATGAAAGACGCTGATGACGCCTTGCCATGTGAACAGTTAACAGCTGAGCATCGCCACAGGATGCCCAGGACCAAACCAGCATCACCACCATCTGTCCAGTATTCAGATACCATTGATGTCATGTACACATAAGGAACTGTCTGACACTAACACTGAGATTCAAAGCTATTGGACATTGAAATTGGAACTCAATCACTTTTCTTTTGCTCTGGTGGGTTTATTTCTAGCCTACAGGGGTAAAATGTTTTTAAAGACAAGAAACAGGGGGTGGAGGGGAGGAAGCAGATGCAGAGGCAAAGAAGCAATGAATGGACTGTTGTGCTACAGTGGGAAGGCAGGGAAAGTTGGGGAGGAGGGGCTTATAGGAGATCAAAGGGAGGACTTATATACATGTGTGTGTAGGCATAGCCAGTGGAAGGGCAATGGAGGAAGGCAGGGCAGTGGGAATGGGTGAGGGGAATGTACTGGGGGTTGGGGAGGGCAATAGTGGGGAAAATAATAATAATTAAAATAAATAAATAAAAATAAAAAAATATTGGGACTGTTAGCAAACATATCCTATGGAACATGAAAATAAAAATGTAATAATTAGAAATGTAAAATTAGGTGAGGAAAAAAGAACAAAAATTAATGTTTTAAGTAAAAGATAAAAAATAAAAAAATTAAAATTAAATTAAAAAATCAAGAAATAGAATTTACAGTAGTGAAGGTCACTCACTTCTTTTTTGGTGTGTTTGCCTCACCTATTTCCAAGTTGGGAAAATATTGCAGTTCCCTGCATTCCACTAGTTAGTTCTTAAGCCAGTGTTGTGTCTTAATCTCTTTATTCTTTTGGGATTACAGAAGAGTCAATTTGTGAGTCAATGTTTGGGTTGCAGTTTTTTTCAGTATAGACCTCCAAGACTATAGGTCCTCTGTAGCCTATGCTTAGATACTGCTTTCCCTTTGGCACTCAATCCTGGTTTGTGGGAGTGGGCTTCCCCAGAGCTGGTTCTCCGACAATTACTCCCCGCTCTTATCCCCAGGCTCCAGAAAAACAACTTTCTCCTACAGTCTCTCAGGGTGTCCCCAAATGGGTGATCCTTTGTATTGGGCTTAGCAATCAGAATCAAGGATCTGAAGAGGAAATAGCACAAGTTTGTGCAGTCCCCTTTTCCTGCTCTTGTCCAAGCAGCTGGAACAATTTAATAACTCCCAAGCTGTCCTTTTGCATCAGATCAAAATGGGTTGCTTTTTAGAGATCCCTTCCAATAACAGCTCAGAGGTTCCCCTTCCACCTTCAGGGATCATGCCCTGCCCACCATCCCTGGGTTTCTCTAGGTGCAGAGTTCTCCCAGTCCAGTTCCCAGTGAGCGCACCTTTCTTTTCTGTGGAACCAGAGACTTTATCCCAGGAGAAATCTAAACTTTTCATGTGGTATGTGGAGCTCCTCTGAATCCGAGTGTTTGTGCCAATTGGGAAGCAGTGTTCTGGGGCTCGAAACTGTTTGATGGGTACCACAACTGTAGATTTTCAGGCTTCCATAAACATCCACTTTTTCCTTCAAGATGGTGTAGTCTCCATGTCATAGCTGGCAGCTCAGGCAGCGTACCAGGCAGTAGTGGGGGCTGTCTGGTCAGGGAAGCTCTGTCCAGCAGTCCTCCACCTTCTCCGAGAGTATAGTATCCCTTAAATTGCCAACAAACACTCCCTGTGTGAACCTTAGCTGTTCTCTCTGTCTGCTTATGGAGAAGTCTCAAGACAAATTCGTCTATTCTGCTGCCATTTATCTCTCTCCCCTATCAGATATCCTAATAGTGATTATGTTCTCGCAGTGGGTCCATTTTCCAATTTGTTGATGGTTTCTTTTACTTCTTTTGAGCTTGATGTAGTCCCATTTGTTTATCTTATGATTTGTTTCCCTTCCCCAGAGGATATATCAGCAAAAATATTGCTAGGAACAATATAGTAGATTTTACTGCCCATATTTTTTTTTTATTAATTTATTATAAATATCTCCGAATTGCTCTCCCTCCCTCCCAGGCATACCACAACTTCCCAGAGTCTATGTTCATTGGTTATGCTTATATGTATGCATACAAGTCCTTTGATTGATCTCTTATCTACCTCACCTAACTTTAATCTTCCTGCTGTAAATTCACAGTCTGTTTGAAGCTTTACTGCCTCTGTATCTATCCTTTTGTTCATCAGTTTATAATGTTATTTATTATCCACAAATGAGTGAGATCATGTGATACTTCTTCTTCATTGACTGGCTAATTTCACTAAGCATAAGGCTCTCCAGTTCTAACCAGGTTGCTGCAAATGGTAAGAATTCCTTCTTTTTAATGGCAGCATACAATGCCATTGTGTAGATGTACCACAGTTTTCTGATCCACTCATCTGCTGACGGGCACCTAGGCTGTTTCCAAATTGTAGCTATTGTAAATTGTGCTGCTATGAACATAGGGGTGCATAAATCCTTTCATATTGGTGTTTGTGATTTCTTAGGATAAATTCCTAAGAGTGGGATTACAGGGTCAAATGGGAGACCCATTTTTAGTTTTTTGAGGAAACTCCATACTGTTCTCTACAGTGGCTGCACCAGTCTGCATTCCCACCAAGAGTGCAAAAGGGTTCCTTTTTCTCTACAATGCCAACACTTGTCATTTGTTGATTTCTTGATGATTGCCATTGTGACTGGTGTAAGATGGTATCCCATTGTCATTTTGATTTGAATCTCTCCGATGATTAGTGACTTTGAACATGTTTTCATGTGTCTCTTGGCCTTCCTTCTGTTGTCTTTCGAGAAGGTTCTATTTAGCTCCCTTGCACATTTTTTATTGGATAATGTATCTTCCTTTTATTAAGTTATATAAGTTGGCTGTATATTTTGGAGATTAAAACTTTATCAGTGATAACATTTGCAAATATGTTCTCCCATACAGTGATCTTTCTTGTTGTTTTGTTGATGGTTTCTTTTGCTGTGCAAAAGCTTTTTATTTTGATGTAGTCCCATTTGTTTATTTATTTATTTATTTATTTTAGCTTCAATTGCCTTTGGAGCAGTATCAGTGAAGAAGTTCTTTCGGCATATATCTGATTGTGCTGCTTGTGGATTCCCCTAGTATTTTTATGGTTTCCCTTCTAATGTTTAAGTCCTGTATCCATTTTGAGTTTATTTTTGTGTCTATGTCATTTATCTCTGCTCTGAGTTTTATTATTTCTTTCCTTCTGCTTACACTCTGTTTTCCTTGTTGCTTTCTTTCTAATTCTTTGAGTTGTAGGGTTAGATAATTTCTTACATTGTTTCTTGTTTTTTGAAGTAGGTCTATATACTATGAACCTCCCTCTCAGGACTGTTTTCACAGTACCTCATAGATTTTGCATTGTTGTGTTTTTATTGTGTGTTGGGATGATGCTTTTTATTTCTTCTTTGATTTCTTGGTAAACCAGTCATTTTTTAATAGCATGCTGTTTATTCTCCATGTGTTTGATTTCTTTGTATTGTTTTTATTGTAGTTGATTTCTAGTTTTATGCCTTTGTGATCTGAGAAGTGCTTTATATGATTTCTATCTTCTTGAATTTGAAGAGACTTTGTGTGTGTCCCAACATATGGTCTATCTTTGAAAATGATCCATATGCCCTTGTGAAGAATGTATATTCTGTGGCTTTGGGGTGGAATGTTCTGAAGATCTCAATTAATTCCTTCTGATCAAATGTGTCAATTAAAATAGATATTTCTTTGCTTATTTTTTTATTTAGAGGATTTGTCCAGTGGGATTATGGGGTATTAAAGTCCCCTAATATGATGGCATTGCTGTCAATCTCTCCTTTTATATCCTCCAGATTTTTTTTTTTTATGTGTTTGGGTGCTTCTGTATTGGGTGCGTATATATTTACCAAAGTTTTATCTTCATGTTGGATTGCTCCTTTAAATATTATGAAATAACCTTCCTTATCTCTTGTTATGTCCTTCACTTTGAGATCTAATTTGCCAGGTATAAGTATTGCTACCCCAGCTTTTTATTTTTAATTATAATCCACCTGAAATACCTTTTTCTATCCCTTCACCATTATTCTGTTTGATTCCCTTTTTTTTCTGAGGTGGGTTTCCTATACACAGCAGTCATATGGGTCATGTTTGTTTGTTTGTTTTTTCCTCCACTCAGCTACCCTATGTCTTTTAGTTGGGGCTTTTAATCCATTTACATTTAAAGTTATTATTGATAGATAGTTGTTTGTCACCATTTTTATTTTTTATGTCTGTATTCCTTCTTCATTTCTTATTTCTTCTTTTTACAGCAGACCCTTTAGCATTACTTGCATTGCTGGTTTGGTGGTAATAAACTCCCTTAGTCTTTTTTTTTTCCTGTGAAGCTCCTGATTTCACCCTCAATTTTGATGATAGGCTTGCTGAGTACAGTATTCTTGGATTCTCTTGCTTTGCATGACTTTGTATATTTCATTTCATCCCCTTCTGGCCTTATGTGTTTCTGTTGAGATATTAGTCCCTAGTTTGATGGGGGTTCCTTTGTAGGTAACTTTCTATCTCCCTCTGTCCCCTTTTAAGATTCTTCCTTTGTCATTCATGTTTGACAATTTAATTATAATGTGTTTTGGCATCAGTTTTTTCGGGTTCATTTTTTTGGGGGACTCTGTGAGCTTCTTAGACTTGTATGAATTCCCCCCTCCCCTCCTACATCAGGGAAGTTTTCTGTCATTATTTCTTCCAACAAGTTTTCCATTCCTTGCTTAGTTTTCTCTCCTTTGGGCACTCCTGTTATGCAGATGTTGTTTCATTTCATGTTGTCCCAAAGTTCCCTTAGTCTCTCCTCTTGTTTTTTTTTTTTTTAAGATCTTTTTCTAGATGCTTTTCTGCTTGGGTATTTTTTCCTACATTATTTTCTAGCTCAGTGATGAAATCCTCCACTTCTTGTAGTCTACTGTTGCTGCTTTCCATTGAATTCTTTATTGCAGTTGATGTCATTTTTTTATTTCTTTTTGATTCTTCTTCATTTCCTCTTGGTTCTTACACATATAGTTGAATTTGCCTTTCATCCTTTTCTGTGATCTTATGACCAGTGATCTAATTTTTTTCTCTGACATATTGCTTGCCTCCATTTTCTTTACTTCCTTTCCTGGTGATGCCTTCTTTTCTTTTATATGTGGGCTGTTTGTTTGTTTGTTTGTCTCCTCATGATCTCTCATCTCTGGATATCTGTAGCTCTCTCTGTATAGTGTGTTGACTTTCTCTGGGTCAAATCTGACCTGTCCATGAGAAGGTGCAAAGCTTGGCTGAGTCTGCATATTCACACTGCTTGAAACCCATTGTTTGTGTGTTTGCTATTGATCCTTGGGTGTAGTGTTAGTAGGATCTCAGAAGGTAACCAATAATTTCCCAAATTGAAGGTAAGGCTAAGCTTCTGGTCACAGCCACTATCTCCTTCAAAACTGTGCAATCTCAGTAGCAGAGCCAGGCTCTTGGAGAGAGATTTAAGCAGCAATGAAGGCTGCCTGGTCAGGGAATCCTTGTCCAGCAGTCCTCAACAGTCTCTTGGAATATAACTGTCCCTCGCTTAAAAATAGATACTCCCTGTAAGTCCATACACTCTCTTTTTATTCTCTCACTCACATACTATCTTGCAGCCTGTCTTCCCTTTGACAGCCATCTTCCTCTCTCCTAATATTATTTCTTTGTCTTTAATCTGTCATTTTTATTACAATGTGTTGGTGTGGCTTGTTTGGATTCATCTGTTTTGTGACTCTCTGTGCTTCCTGGACTTATGTGTCTTTCCATTCAGCATGTTAATGAAGTTTTGAACCTCTATTTTTTAATAGCTTATCAATATTTTTCTCTCTCTCTTCTTTTTCTAGTACCCCTGTCATTTAGCTGTTCCTGTCCTTTATGAAGAACCAAAGGTCTTCTAAACTATCCTCATTTTTTATATTCTTTGTTCTTCCAAATCATATTAAGCTCTTTGCTTCATCCAACCGACTGTTTATTCCATCTTGTGTATTCTTCATTTCAAATATTGCATTCTTCACTTCTGACTGGTTCTTTTATACAGTTTATGTGTTATTCTTCATGCTCACTAAATTTTATGAAGTTCCTTTTGAGTTCCTGTGTATTCTTATAACTGTTTTTGAACTTTGTATCTGGCCAGTTGTTTGTTCCATTTTATTTTGCTCTTTTTCTATAGATATTTTTTTTCTGGTATTCTTCTCATTTTCATTGTCTTCCCATTTTGGCTCAATTTTTTAATTTTTATTTCTACATAGGTAACTTTCTGTCTCTGTACACTTCTGAGGCTGGTGTTCTGTGGGACCCAATGACACAGTCTACTTGATCACCTGAGCTGGGTCCTCTAGGCATGTTCATTGTTGAGTTATATGATCCTTCCTATTATATTTGAGTTTTGATTGTTATTGTCCCTTTCATTTGTGAAATCAAGACTCAGAGTGTTGGACTGTGAGGATTGACTCCAACCACAGTGTATGAGCTGCCATGCAGGTCTAACCACATGAAGCTGAATTCATTGCAGTATAGTCTGAGGCCTACCAAGATCTCCCTTTGGGTATGCTACTTGTGAAGCTAATTGGATTTTTCCTCTGATGTTATATGAAGCTGGCCACTGGGTGTGTTGGTTATGGTGTCTCTAGAAGGGACTCTGGTTCAGGTCAGTGTCAAATGACTGGTCCTAGGTAACAAAGCAATCCAGTTTATGGCTGCCTTGGTGTGCATGAGAATGACCAATATTTTCATCAAGGCCAGATTTCATAAGCATTGAGCCTATGGTAGATTAGCAAAATCCAAAGGTACCCCAACATTTGACTTTGGCTCCCTTTGCTTGTCAGCTGCCTTTGGGCTCAGTTATTCAAAGAGCATCTGGAAATACTTGAGTTGTCTTAGATAGGTTCTCAGTGTGTCACCAAATAGGTGCAAGTAGTGTTCAACAGATTGTTACAGGTTTAAACTCAGTGCCAGTGTTGGATCTTAGGACACTCAGCAAAAATATCTGGGTATATGAATTGTAACTGCCACCTGCCAGGTTCCCATAGACCTTTATGATAAGGTATGGTCTCATGAGTCATCAGGGTGAAGTCATTGGAGTTTATCAGACCAAAACTGATCAAGATTTGGTTTTGTGAAGAAAAGGCTCTTCACCAGTTGGACATATAAAGCAAATATGATCCCAGTCCTAGATCCATACAATTCAGTCTAACCCAGATTCCTCTGGCAGCCTGAGTTTCACAGGGTGGAACCACTGGGAGTTAGAAGCTTGGGTTTTTGGATTTCTTGTGAGGGGTAGGTACCAGTCTAGTTCATAGAACTGTGGGGAGATGTCTCTGCCCCAAATCCACACAAATCAGTCACTGAAATTCCCTGAATCTGCCTGGGACCTCTACATCTTAACCTAGGCAGTTGATTCCTCAGCATGGTGCAAGCTCCACAGGATGGAGTGTCAGGAAGTACAAGGAATTGGGATGCTGTATTTCCTCACGCTGATGCCATAAAGCAGTGACCACTCCATCAAGAAAATATGGAATCTGCAATAATGGTAGATAAATTTTGTATAGGGATCCTGGCTGCTATTTCTTTAGCTCTTTCTACAGAGTCAAAAAACCAGCCTTTATCACATGATTCTCATCTTCTCCAAATTCCCTTTTGCCATAGCTCAGGATGAATGGCTGTGAAAGAGAATTTGTGTATTAAGAAGGCATCTGTGTCTCTAGCCAATTCTAGTCTCTCCCTGATGGACAGAATCCTGATGATTTTCACCACCAAATGTTATGAGGTTGTCACTTCTTGGCCTTGATGCTCTGAGCTGGGTAGCCTCACATGGGTTTGAGACCATTTACTCCTCAGATAGAACCTTTGCAGCTGTGATATCCTTTCAGAATCACACCTTCCACCCATGTGCCAGCCTTTTTCCTATCTCTGCACTTCATACCAGTCTTGATGTGTCTTCTTCTGTAAATCCTGTTCAGCTACTCTTCAGTTTGTTATTTGGGTTGATTTTAAAGAGCTATATTTTACTTGTAATGCCATTTTGCTCCTGGGAGGAGGTGAATGCAATATCACCTATAATGCCACACTCTTGGATTCCTCCTCTATGTTGCTTAAATTTTTTTAACAACTTTCTTACTGTTGGGACTTTTTTACAGCTAGAAACATTACCGTATTAGTGCAGTATTTTGAGTTATTTCTAAAGATTAAACATGTAGTATTGTGGTCAAAACTATAATGGTTTACATATTATTTGGATATTTCATGTATTCATCTATATATTTATAAATGTATGAATGAATGACTATATGAAAACATGCTTCATAAGCAGTGTGTTACTTGGGAACAGTAACATCACAGTGAAGAAGAGCAGGGATTCTGTATAAGTAAAAAATATCAATTTCTCAATTTATGTATGACTTTGGGCAATGACCTAACCTCTACAACTATTTTAATTTTTTCTAGAAACATGAGGATAATAATAATACCTTTAATATTTTTGTTTATGGTTTTTTTCACTTAGATTCTGATTCTGAGATGCTTCCATTGTGTTCCATATATAAGTTGTTTGTTTCTTTTTATTGCTCAGAAGGACTCCATTGTATGGATATTCACAGTCTGAACATTCATCAATTGATGGATATTTGATATGGTTCCAATTTTTAGATATCTATACTAATATAAACAGATATGTAAATTGACCTTACCTCCATGACGCTCACAGCCAATTAAGAGTGATCATGCAAATTAACCCAACAAAGATGGTGAGCCTGTGAGCAGTACACATGAATGTAGGTGCTGAGCACCTGGGAGTGGGGCAGGATATACAAAGCGTTGCCATAGTGATACAGCAGGGGTTCCTGCCCCCCAGCCACTTGGGTCCTATGGATGCAGGCACTGAGTGACCAGGGACGGGGAGGGCATCCCTGGGATTCTTCCCACTTTGAGCCTGTGGCTAGTGCATGCATGTGCCAACACTAAGCAGCCAGGGTCCCAAGGATGCCATTGGAGTGTCCAATCCTATAAGCCTGGCCTGGGGGGCAGCTGGAGTTCGCAGTCCTTTATGTTTATGCAGTCCCTGGACCAGAAGCAGAAACCAAGAGTGCAGAGAGCATCAGGAATACTAGAAATCATAGTTCTGATGGCAGACACATTGTGGGATCGCCTAAACAGTAGAGCAAAGTGAGCCTGGAGAAAGTTACTATTGAGGGTGGGGGATGGAGGGAAAGCAAAGGTGAGAGACATAAGTGAAGTCACAGTGTCAAGAAAAAAATTAAAGGGGAAGATATCCTGCAAATTCTAGGAAATCTCCACCAATGGAGAAAAAAAAACAAAACTCTATTATTCTGTGGGTACCAAAGCAAACTGGGTTAAGGTCTCAGACAATTCACTCATATGATTGTAAAGACAGACAGAAACTCTCAGATTGCAGAGGGCTCCCCTGAGGGCTTCAAGATTGGAGAGGGTGCAGGTTGGGCTGAAGAACCCATGTCTTATGCACAAATCTTTGTGCTCCAGGCCCCTAGTTATTAATAAAGCTGATATAAAGTTTACATGTAAGTCTTTCTGTGGATAAATACATTTTTGCATTGGAAAATAAATTATCCCAGTTTAAAAAAGTAAGATCAACGGTTGTTTTTTAATTCTAGGTTTAACTTTTTAAGAAACTGATACAATGTTTTCCAAAGAGGCTATATTAATTTTCATTTCCACAATCAGGATATTAGAGCTTCAGTTGCTTTTCATCCTAACAAGTACTTGAATTGTCATGTCCCATGTTTGTATGTTTGTTTTGAAAAATGTAATAATTCTTGTAGTTGTGTAGCAGTATCTCATTGTAGATTTTTTAAAAATATGTTTTATTGATTTCAAAGAGAAAGGGAGAGGGAAAGAGACAGAGAAATATTAATGATGAGAGAGAATCATTGTTTGGCTGCCTCCTGCATGCCCCCCACTGCAACCTGACTGGGAATCAGAGCATGAACTCCTAGTTCATAGGTTGACACTCAACCACTGAGCCACCGCAACCAGGGTTTAATTGCAGTTTTAGTTAGTTTTCCTTAATAACAATATTGTTGAGCATCATTTCTATAAACATTTTATCTCCTTATGTATCTTATTTGGTAAAGTGTCTTTTGTCCCTCCCCCCCTTTTTTAAGGGAGAGAAAAAAGCTGTTTGTCATTTTACTATTAAATTTTAAAGTTCCTTTACATCTTTTAAGTACAAAATCATTATCAATATTTGCAACTCTCTTATTCTAGTATAATACTTATTTTTTCTTTTAAACAATATCTTTATTTTTTTATTAATGTATTACATGTATACCTATCTTCCCAATGCCCCCCCCCTCCCAGGCATACCCTAACCCTCTAGAGTCTTGTGTTCGTTATTTATGCTCATATGCATGCATACAAATCTTTTGGTTGATCTCTTCTCTACCCCACCTCTCCTTAACCTTTCTGCTGTAATTTGACAGTCTGTTTGATGCTTTACTGACTTTGTATCTATCCTTTTGTTCATCAGTTTATAATGTGCTTTATTATCCACAAATGAGTGAGATCATGTGGTGTTTCTCCTTCATTGACTGGCTTATTTCACTTAGCATAAGGTACTCCAGTTCCATCCAGGTTGCTGCAAATGGTAAGAATTCCTTCATTTTATGGCAGCATAGAATTCCATTGTGTAGATGTACCATAGTTTTCTGATCCACTCATTTGCTGATGGGCAAGTAGCCTGTTTCCAAATAGTAGCTATTGCAAATTGTGCTGCTATGAACATAGGGGTGAATAAATCCTTTCTGATTGGTGTTTCTAATTTCTTAGGATATATTCCTAAGAGTGGGATTGCTGGATCAAATAGGATATTTTTAAAAACATAAGTTTTAAATTTAAACTTAATTTTATGAAGTTCAGTTTACATTTTTAAATGCTTCTTGCTTTTAGTACATTGTCTAAGAAATGTTTCCTTGATCTAATGACTTAGTGATTTTCTCCTATACTTTTATTTAAAGTTTTTGAAAATAGTTTTAGGTTTTATCTTTATTTCTACTATTCACTCAAACACCACAAACACACAAAGTTATGTTCTGTTATCCTCAATTGGTGACTTACTGGGTAGTGTTCATATTATTATTTTACTAGGAAATAATTAACAAGGGGAAGAATAGTTGTTCTAGGACACATTTTAAATATGAAAACAGTAAATAAATCTGTAAAATAGTACCTCTCTTCTCAAAGGCAATCTTAGAGACCCAGATAATGAAAACAATATGGCCATTTGTATTTTAGCTTGTGGTACAATTACTACTAACTCGATCTTACTCATTAGCTATATAGGGGCTTGATTCTTTGGGACTGATTTGTGTGATTCTGATAGGGAGTCTCTGATTAAATTATCTTACAGTGTTAGCCCATTGAAGAATTAACTTCTGTTCTCCATTTTCTTGTAGGAATCAAGGAGTACTGTAAGAATAGAATACAAAATACAAAGAGTTGAAATTTTGTGGGCAGATGATGTGTAGACCAACTATTTACAACTTACTACAGGATTTTCTTTTTCAGATATATAGCATTTAATACTGTATTATAAAAATTCCTATGTTCTTAAGAACAATAACAATAACAACAACAGTGCCAGCAAGCTCGGCCTTGGTAATATTTTTAAATTAAAGTATTATATATGTGTTCCTATTCTGCCATTTTCCCCTCCCCCATTCATTCTCTCACTCTCCTGATGTCTGTGTCCATTAGTTATGCTTATATACATGCATACAAGTCCTTTGGTTGATCTGTCTCTTTACCTCCAGAGGTTTGAGCATCTGATTGATGCTTCTCTGTCTCTGGATCTGTTTTTGTTTATCAGTTTATGTTGTTCATTATAATCCACAAATTAGTGAGATCATATGATATTTATCTTTCTCTAGACTGACTTATTTCACTTAGCAGAATGCTCTCCAGCAGTTTGGCAAAAAAAAAAAAAAAATCAAGTGAATACATTTCTAATTTGTTGGGTGGGTGCTCTATTACCTTTCAAACAAAATGAGTTTTAGAGATTAATTTTAGATTTTTAACTTTTAATTTCCTTGAATATTAAACAAAGACAATGGATATTTAATTCTAGCAGGGGAGACCTAAGTCAAAGAGAAGAAAGCCAGGGAGAAAGAGGATATATCTATAGTTGATCAATTACTTTATATTGACACTGCACTAAATGCTGTTTATATGTTAGCTTATATAGGTCAGTAAGGGTTGACTTTAAAATAATACTATAAGTGCTGATTAGTTTATATTATTATTTAGAAATTATTTAAGCATTGCATTGTATATAAAACATACACAAGAAGATAAAACAGAGGTAAAAAAAAATCATGAATATACGTCTTTTCTCTGGTTATTGAAGAAATTTAATTATCCTGTATCATCTTTGAAAGAGAATGAGTGTATGATGAGATTTTTCTGGGATCACTTCTAATTCCATTGTTCAATGTAAGTCTTATTCCACTACCAATAGAGGAATAAATAATCACATTAAAGTGCTATCAGATGAGTAATTTTCAAGTACACTCTTCTAAAAAGAATGCTTTACACTTTTTCCTGAGAAATGATTTCATTTAGAACTTTAGTCCTCTACCCATAAAACATTTGTGGACTTATTTATTCAAGTCTAAAATACTGCTGGATAGGACTATAAAATTTATCAAAGTGTAATTTTTATTTTCAAAGAGTCACAGTCTAAGGAAGCAGAGAGGCAGACACTATTTATAATACAATTTGATAAATCTTAAATTAGAACCTTTTAAAGAAAAGAAAAATGATCTAACTCCTAAGGGATCAGGAAAGATCTTGCTTCAAAGAGGAGAGTAAGCTGAATTGAGGAATTTGCCAGAGAAATTACCAGTGGAATGTGTGAATGCACAGCCAAGGCAGAGAAAACAACATATGAAAATATAAGAAAATCTCAGAAACTCTAGGTCAACCAGCTCGACTAAGGATACAGGTTGGGTCTAAAGGATGAGTAGAAAATAAGGCTGGGAGAAATATCAGAGACAAGTAATAAGGGGCTTAGCTATTATTATTCCTTAGATCAGAGATTCTGAAATTTCAGTGTTACATCTGATTCATTTTGGAGATCTTATTAAAATGCAGATTCCATTCAGTGGTTCTGAGGTGGGACCACAAATCAGCCTTTCAAATAGGCTCCTAGTCATCCTGCTGGCCCCCAAACTTCAATTTGAGTAGCAAGAAGTAGATACATGATAAAATTCTGAAGCAAGGTAAAAGCTCAATTATTTTTATTTTGGAAACAAAGCTCTGAACATAGTGTGAGATGCAAATATATCATTGAGATGCTTTATTCCAATGGAAGCTTAAAAATATATGTACGATCCACCAACATGGCTCAGTAGTTGAGCATCAACATATGAACCAGGAAGTATGATTAGAATCCTGTTCAGCACACATGCCCAGGTTGGAAGCTAGATACCCAGTGTAGGGCATGCAAGAGGTAGCCAATCAATGATTCTTTCATCATTGATGTTTCTACCTCTCTAAAATCAATAAAAATATGCATATTAAAAATGTATGTACAGAGAGAATCCAAGATGGCGGCATAGGTAAACACTTACACTGCTGCCTCGTACAACAATTTCAAAACTACAACTAAAAGACAGAATGGACATCATCCAAAACCACAGAAGAGCTGGATGAGTGGAAATTCTACAACTAGAAGGAAAGAGAGGGGCTCACAGAGACCCAGAGGAGCTTCAAAAAGCTGAGGTAGGGAGACGCGCGCATGGAGAAAGCAAGTGCCAAAGAACCTGGCTGGCTTTCTCTGGCGGGAGGGAGATGGAGACTCTCAATGGCATTGAACCCCTTCTCCTACGACACTAAACCCCAAATCCAGCCAAAACTCATATGGGGGGAGTTTGGACTGTGAAAAGGGAGAAGTGCACAGAAATTTAGGGGAGTTGCAAAAGATCAGAAGTCTAGTGGCGCCCACTGCAGTGCCCGCAAAGGACCGACTGTTGATTGTGCCACTGGCTTTCACTAGTAGGTGGGAGACAGACCCTCCCAATTGTGCCATTTCTAACTCCACTAAACCCTGGTTTCAGGCAAAAACGTGGGGACCCAGACTCATATGGTCCTGGAGGTCAAGAGGCCGGAGGGGCAGCAGTGGCAGCAGTCTAGAGGCACTGCGAGAGAGCGCTCCAGTGATTACCCAGTCATGTGAGACTCAGGGACCATGGAGGGCGGGGCCAACTGGAAGACAAGGCTGTCCATTAAGGCCTAACACTCCACCCATTCCAACCTCAATGGAGAGGCTTTTGTGGTTTTGCAAGTCTTGTATCATAAAGCTGAATCCAACACAAAATGAATCCAACACAGAAGTTCTCCTGGCATAGTGAAAATGTCGAGACAAGGGAAGGGATCACAAACAAAAGAAATGGAGGAAAACAAAGGACTGGATATAGAGTTCAAAACCACACTTATAAGGTTTTTCAAGAATATCCTAGAAAAGTTGGATAAAGTTAGCGAGTCCCAAGAGGAGATGAAAAAGATCCAACCAGAGATGGAAAAGGACTAACTAGAATTTAAACATACACTGACTGAAATAAAAAAATATTATTCAGAGACCTAACAGCAGACTAGAGGAAGGCAAGAACCTAGTCAAAAATTTGAAATATAAAGAAGCAGAAAACACTCAACTGGAAAAGCAAGAAGAGAAAAGAATCCAAAAATGTGAAGAAAATGTAAGGAGCCTCTGGGACAGCTTCAAGCATACCAAGGTCAGAATTGTGGGGGTGCCAGAGGAAGAGAGAGAGCAAGATACTGAAAACATATTTAAAGAAATAATGACTGAAAACTTCTCACATCTGGTAAAAGAAATAGACTTACACTTCCAGGAAACACACAGAACCCCATATAAAAGGAATCCAACGAGGACTACACAAAGACACATCATCATTAAAATACCAAGAGGAAATGACAGAGAGAGAATATTAAAAGCAGCAAGAGATAAACAGTTCACTACCTACAAGGGAGCACCCATACGACTGTCAGCTGATTTCTCAACAGAAATGATGCAGGCCAGACGGGAGTGGCAAAAAATATTCAACGTGATGAATAGCAAGAATCTACAACCAAGAATACTCTATCCAGCAAAGCTATCATTCAGAATTGAAGGGCAGAGAAAGAGCTTCACAGAGAAGAAAAAGCTAAAGGAGTTCATCAACTCCAAACCAGTATTATATGAAATGCTGAAAGATACTCTTTTAGAAGAGGAAGAAGCAAAAGGTAAAAAGATAAATATGATGAACAACTAATACGTATCTATCAAGAGGGAATCTAAAAATTAAGTGAATTAAAAATTTAATGAACAGAATAAACTGGTGAATATAATACAATAAGGAGCACAGAGAGGGAGTGGACTGATAATTCTCAGGGGGGAAAGGTGTGAGGGGGATACAGGGAGAGACTAGACAAAAATAATACACCAATGGATGAGGTCAATGGGAGGGAGGTAAGGTTAGAAGGAAGGGTGGGAGCCAGGTGGAGGGGAGCTATGGATGGGAAAAAGAGAAACAAATGTAATAATCTGAATAATAAAGATTTAATTTTTTTAAAAAAAGAGAAAAAATGTATGTATGAAAAAAATTAAGAATAATGTAGAAGATATCTGAAAATAAGTTAAATCAAAGCAGGCTATTTCAAATAAAGTTTTCTGATTGTTGGCATGCCATAATTTAAACAATTAGATTTTTTCTAATATTTTCTATGTTTGAAATGACATAGAGAGGCATAAAATTAGTGTCTTTCTTACACTAGTCTGACTTTTTTTCCTTTCTCCTACTTTTCTTTTTCATAGTTGACAAAGCCACATAAATATGGTGGTATTGTGGGGGGAAAATGGTGGTGTAATAGATGGACATGTCCAAAGCCTAGTACCTGAGCAGAAGAGAGAACACATAAGGATCACATTAGGAGTGTTTGTTTTTTGGCAAGTTAAGGGACAACTATACTCTATGAGAAGGAGGGGGACTGCTGGACAAGACTCCCCTGAATGGGCAGCCCCAACTGCTGCTGAATTTTTCTCCAGGAGCCACAAGCTCAGACATGGAGACCATGCTATCTTGAAGAGGAAAGTGGATGTTATGGAAGCTTGAAAATTCACAACTACAGCATGCACCCAACAGATGTGAACCCCAGAACTTTGGCCCCCAATTGGCGCAAACCTCCACATGGAAAGATCAGATTTTGATGATGGTGGCTGGCAGTACAGAGATGAGGGAGAGGAAGTGAGTAAGAGGACAAAAAGGGAGTATATGGGCATGTGTGGTGGGTGTGTGATTGAGTGAGGGAGAGTTGAATCTCAAGGGAGCAGTGGGGGCTGGAATTCCAGGCTCTCTTGGACAAGGATGGACTGCCATCGTGGCTTTCACTCACTGGACTGCAGGACTAGGGTGCGGAGCCCATGCTATCTTGAAGGGAAACATGAATTTTC
The DNA here is from genome assembly GCA_004026805.1 of Lasiurus borealis. NCBI lineage: Eukaryota > Metazoa > Chordata > Mammalia > Chiroptera > Vespertilionidae > Lasiurus > Lasiurus borealis. Next base: position 75,556 of record PVJN01000750.1, read on the forward strand.
TTTGGGAACTCACCAACACTGTAAGCCAGACAGGTATTGGAACTGCATAGCAACCCAACAGCCACTCTAGCCAGAGTCCCACAGACTTGCAGAGTTCCGCAGACCCTGTGTTCCCACAGACCCTGAGACCTCTGCATCCAAAGCAGTGAATGCAACCTTCCCCTGCCCAGTGACATTGGCACAGCTGTGGCAGTGGCCACACACAGGTCCGGGCTTGTAATCTCACGAGTCACCGAGTGTGCAAGCACCTTGTGCAGCGTGCTTTCTCACCAGTTTATGAAGCACCGAGTCCCTATGTTTGCACATTGGGGTCGCCACGTCTGTGGTGCCCTAGGCCCTGTGTTTGAGTGTTCTGGTTGCCAAGTCTGTGGTGTGCCCTCCTATCTGGTTTGTAAAGCTCCCTGGTCACGAGCATTTGTGGTGCACCCTCGAAGCCGCCACCCAAGGCAGGTTTCAGCAGCACGTTTCTGGTGGTTAATCCCCTAAACAGTGCCTGGGAGCCACTGGGAGCCCCCCCCCCCCCACCCCGTCCCACGGGTGTGATTTTTTAAATTCTGGACAACACAGCTACACCTCTACAGGTGTAGGCCCCTGAAACACATTACCCTGATAGACAGGTAGACAGGTCCTTGGTGCCACTGTGTATCCCCACTGGGCATGCATGATCTCAAATAAGGGTGCAAAATAGCAAAATTAGGAACACTCCTCTCCACAGCTGCCAACTTCTAAAAATCAGCAGTTGGGCTGCTCAAGATCACAGATCTATATCAAGAGAATCCAAATAGCTCAAGTAGGAAACTACAATAAATTAAGAAACATAGGAGAATTGAGAGAATACACTAGAAGCACCCCCTCCCCCCAAAAAAAAATTGGATAGTAAAGCAATTGGATCTACAATTAAAACAGTACAGGAAAACATGGAGAGGTGTAAAAGCAATTCCCAAAGGAAAGAAAAATAAGAATCACCAGAAAGGGAGTTAGAGAAAATTGAAGTGACCAGCCTTTCAGAGAAAGAATTCAGAGCAATGGTTTTAAGGATGTTTAAACAGATGGAAGACAAATACACACAACTCAAAAACAATATCACACAACTCAATGAGAACTATAAGGAGCTGAATGAGAATGTCACCAACATGAAACAAAACCAAGAGGAGATGAAGAATGACATAAGGAACACATTGGAAGGCCTAAACAGTAGACTAGAAGAGGCTGAGATCCGCATCAGTGAATTAGAAGACAATGTAGGGAAAAACACACAAACACAGCAACAACTGGAAAAAAAGACTTAACAAACAAGAAGAGAGCCTTAGGGAGCTTTGGGACAACACAAAATGAAACAACATACACTTAATTGGGATACCAGAAGGAGTGGAAGAAAAGCAAGGAATAGAAAACCTATTGGAAGAAATCATGACAGAAAATTTCCCTGATATTAGCAAGGAAAAAAAAAAAAAAGAAAGTCCAAGAAGTACAGTGAGCCCCAAACAAGAAGAACCAAAAAAAAAAAAAAAAAAAAAAAAAAAAAAAAAAAAAAAAAAAAAAAAAAAAAAAAAAAAAAAAAAAAAAAAAAAAAAAAAAAAAAACCCACCACAAACATAATAATTAAATTGGTGAACACTAATGACAAAGTAAGAATCTTAAAGGCTGCCATAAAGAGACAGAAAGTTACTGACAAGGGATCTCCTATTAGAATATCAACTGATTTCTCAACAAAAACACACCAGGCCAGAAAGGAATGGAATGAATTATATAAAGTTATGAAAAACAAGGGTCTGAACCCAAGAATATTATACCCAGCAAGGATATCATTCAAAATTGAAGGTGGAATCAGGAGCTTTACAGACGAGAAAGGGCTAAGAGAGTTTATCACTACCAAGCCAATAATGCAAGAAATGCTAAAGGGATTGTGTAAAAAAAAAAAAAAAAAAAAAAAAAAAAAAAAAAAAAAAAAAAAAAAAAAAAAAAAAAAAAAAAAAAAAAAAAAAAAAAAAAAAAAAAAAAAAAAAAAAAAAAAAAAAAAAAAAGAGAGAGAGAGAGAGAGAGAGAGAGAGAGAGAGAGAGAGAGAGAGAAAGGCAAAAAACAGAAAATCAAAACACAAACACTAAGGAAAAATATGACAACAAACATGAACTTGTCAACAATATAATTAAATGTAAATGGGTTAAATGCACCAATCAAAAGACACAGGGTAGCTAAATGGTTAAGAAAACAAGACCAATACATTTGCTGTCTAAAAGAGACCCACGTCAGAGAAAAGGATTCACACAGACTGAGAATGAAGGGATGGAAAAACCTGTTTCAGGCAAATAGAAATGAGAAAAAAGCTGGGGTAGCGATACCTATATCTGATAAAATAGACCTCAAAGTAGAGGCTATAACAAGAGATAAGTAAGGCAACTACATAATACTAAAAGGAGCAATTCATCAAGAAGACATAACTCTGGTAAACATATATGCACCTAATACAGGAGCCACTACATTCATAAAAAAAAAAAACCTCCTGTAGAATATCAAGGGAGAGATCAACAACAATACAACAATAGTAGGAGATTTAAATACACCATTGACATCTCTGGACAAATCCTCTAGACAAAAAATCAGGAAAGAAACAGCAATTTTAAATAACTCACTAGATCAGATGGACCTAACTGACATCTTCAGAGCATTTGACTCCAAAGCTACAGAATATACATTCTTCTCAAGTGCATGCAGCACATTCTCAAAAATAGACCACATATTGGGTCACAAGCAAAGTCTCCCCAAATTAAAAAAGATTGAAATCATATAAAGCATTTTCTCAGACCACAAAGGCATAAGATTAGATATAAACTACAATAAAAACATTCCAAAAAATTCAAACACTTGGAAGCTAAATAGCATCTTACTAAACAATGATTGGGTTATAAACCAGATAAAAGAAGAAATTGAAATTTTTCTGGAGATTAATGACAATAAAAACATAAAAACGCAAATGCTATGGGACACAGTGAAAGCAGTGCTGAGAGGGAAATTTATAGCTCTACAGGCCTACCTCAAGAAACAGGAAAAAATGATAATGGATCACCACACTCAACAACTCAAAGAATTAGAAAGAGAGCAACAAGAAAAGCCCACTGAGAGCAGTAGGAAGGAAGTGATAAAGATCAGAGCAGAAAGGAATCACATAGAGACAAAAAAAATGATAGAAAAAATCAACAAAACCAAGTGCTGGTTCTTCAAAAAAAATAAAAATAAACAAGATTCATGAACCTCTAGCCAGGCTCACCAAGAAGCAAAGAAAGAGGAACCAAATAAATAAAATCAGAAATGAGAGAGGGGAAATAACTACAGACCCCACAGAAATACAAAGGATTGTTAAAAAATATTATGAACAATTCTATTCAAACAAATTTCACAGGCTAGAGGAAATGAACAGATTCCTAGAAAAACACAACCTTCTAAAACTCACACAGGAAGATTCTATAAATATCAACACACTGATAACTATGGAAGAAATTGAAGCAGTTGTAAAAAGCTTCCAGCAAACAAAAGCCCAAGGCCAGACGGCTACACAGGGGAATTTTACCAAACATTCATAGAATAAGTAAAATCCATTCTTCTTAGACTATTCCAGAAAATTCAAGAGGAATGAGCACTTCCAAACTCCTTCTATGAAGCCAGCATCACTGTAATATCAAAACTCAATAAAGATAACAGAATGAAAGAGAATTACAGACCAATATCTCTCATGAACACAGATGCCAAAATCCTCAACAAAATACTAGCAAATTGATCCAGCAGTATATCAGAAAGATCATACACCATGACCAAATAGAATTTATCCCAGGGATACAAGAATGGTATAATATCCGCAAGTCAATAAACGTGATACATCACATAAACAAATTGAGAGATAGAAATCACATAGTCATATGAATTGATGCAGAAAAAGCATTTGTCAAAATCCAACAACCTTTCTGAATATAAACTCTCAGAAAGGTGAGAATACCTCAACATGATAAAAGCCATATATGACAAACCCACAGCCAACATTATACTCAATGGGCAAAAACTAAAGGAATTTCCCCTAAAAACAGGAACAAGACAGGGATGCCCATTCTCACCACTCCTATTTAACATAGTGCTGGAAGTATTAGGCATTGCTATCAGACAAGAAAAAGAAATAAAAGGCATTCATATAGGAAAATAAGAAGTAAAACTGTCCTTATCTGCAGATGACATGATATTGTACACAGAAAACCCTAAAGACTTCATCAAAAAACTATTGACTTAATAAATGAATTCAGCAATGTAGCAGGATACAAAATTAACACCAAGTAATCTTTGGCATTTCTATATACCAATAATGAACTTACAGAAAGAGAGACTAAAACAGCAATCCCATTTACCATCACACCAAAAAGATTAAGATACCTAGGAATAAACTTAACTGAGGAGGTAAAAGACCTATATGCAGAAAACTACAGGACACTGAAAAAAGACATAGAGGTAGAAGTAACCAGATAGAAGAGCATAACATGCTTAGGGATTAGGAGAATTAACATCATTAAAATATCTATACTACCCAAAGCAATCTATAGATTCAATGCACTCCCCATCAAAATACCAATGGCATATTTCACAGACCTAGAAAGAACTCTCCAAAATTCATGTGGAACGAAAGTGACCCTGCATAGACACAGCAATCCTGATAAAGAAGAATAAAGTAGGTGGGATCTCAATACCAGATTTCAAGCTCTATTACAAATCCACTGTTCTCAGAACAGCCTATCACTCATATAAGAACAGACATATAGATTAATGTTATAGAATAGAGATTCCAGATATTGATCCAAACCACTATGCTCAAGTAATATTTGACAAAGTATACATGAACATACAATGGAGTCAAGACAGTCTCTTCAGTAAATGGTGTTGGGAAATTGAACATATATAAGCAAATAAATAAGTAAATAAATAAGTAAATAAATAAATAAATAAATAAATAAATAAATAAATAAATAAATAAATAAAACTGGACCACCATCTTACCCCATTCACAAAAATAAACACAAAATGGATACAGGATTTAAACATAAAATGGGAAACCATAAAAATACTGAAGGAATCCACAGGGAGCAAAATGTCAGATATATGCTGAAGGAACTTCTTCACTGGTACTGCACCTAAGGCAATTGATGCTAGATAGAAAATAAACAAATGGGACTACATCAAAATAAAAAGCTTTTGCACACCAAAAGAAACCATCAACTAAACAACAAGAAGGCCCACTGTATGGGAGAACATATTTGCAAATGTTATCACTGATAAAGTTTTAATCTCCAACATCTTCAGGCAAGTTATACAACTTAATAAAAGGAAGATAAATGATCCAATTAGAAAATGGACAACTGACCTAAATAGAATATTTTCAAAATAAGACAGAAAGAAATCCAAGAGACACCTGAAACCATGCTCAAAATCACTATTTATCCAAGAGATGCAAATCAAAACGAAAATGTGGTATAATCTCACCCTATCACAACAGCAATCATCAACAAATCAACAAACTTCAAGTGTTGGTGAGGTTGTAGAGACAAAGGAACCCTTGTGCACTGCTGGTGGGAATGCAGACTGGTGTGCCCACTGTGGAGAACAGTATGGAGTTTCCTCAAAAAATTAAAAATGGAACTCCCATTTAACCCAGCAATCCCACTCCTAGGAATGTATCCTAAGAAACTAGAAATACCCGTCAGAAAAGATATATGCACCCCTATGTTCATTGCAGCACAATTTACAATAGCTACAATTTGGAAACAGCCTAGGAGCTCATCAGCAGATGAGTGGATCAGAAAACTGTGGTACATCTACACAATGGAATTCTATGCTGCCATAAAAAAGAAGGAATTCTTAACATTGCAGCAACCTGGATGGAACTGGAGAGCATTATGTTAGGTGAAATAAGCCAGTCAATGAAAGAAAATATCACATTATCTCACTCATTTATGAATAATAAAGAACATTATAAAGTGATGAATAAAAAGATAGATACAGAGGCAATAACACATCAGAGTCTCAAATTACAGTGGGAAGGTTAGGATGAGGTGGGGTAGATAAGAGATCAATGAAAAGTCTTTTGTGCATGTATATAAGCATAACAAATGGATGCAAGATACTGGGGGGGTTAGAGCATGCATGGGAGTGGGGTTGGGGAGCAATGGGAAGATATGTATTTATATATATATATATATATATATATATATATATATATATATATATTACATTAATTTAAAAAAAGAAAGGAAATAGTGGTATTGTTGCCAGTTGGAATGGTATTTTTCATAGAATCACAATAAAAATATTCCAGTAACCCATGTATTGAAGATTGTGGCTCATTAAAATTTATTATATTGAAAAAACACAAAGGGTTGTCCTGGGCTTAGCTCCATCCCCTGTGGAATCAGGTCAGCCTTGTTTTCATCTGGTCCTAAAATAAGGCCCGTATCCAGAGATTCTGTGCCATTGGTTTGGTCCAGTTCATTCTCTATTCCAATAATACAGATGACGCTCCTGGCTGAGCTCTGTCTGTTGCTATGCAGAGGTCCACGCTTGGTTTATATTATTTCAGATTTGGGAAAGACCAGATACCCTTCCAAACTTACTTCCCAATCTTTATTGGGCTTCTGATGGGTCCATCTCCTATCTAATCTTCTGGGGTTCTGTGTCCCTTATCTAATCTGTCCTTTTCCCAGGTTAGACAATCCCTCATGTCCTTATCTTAGTTATTACTGCATATATCTGAAAGTGAAAGCACCTCCCTCTGAACAGTCTTGACCTCTACTGGTCATGTGCCCAGCAAAGAAATTTCCCTTTTATTGTTCATTCCTTCCCACTGTAGTTTTGGGGAGGGGTGGTGGACCTGTTGTATCCTGGGCTGATGGAAAAGTCAGCCCTTCCTCCTTACACAGGTAAGGAAAACAACAATCCCTTCAGTAGGACAATGCTGTAATACCCTGGGTAACCCATGAATACTGCAACTTTCCAGCTCCTCAGCCCACTAGGCCCAACAATGTCTGTTTCATTTGCTCTCTTTCTCTATTAATATCTAGCTACTTACACTAACACTATGATAAGTATTTATTGAAAAAATGAGCTAGCTCCTGGTCTCAAGAAGCACACAATCAGAAGGGAAAAATATTATTTTTATAAGCCTATTATCCTATATAATAAAGAGCTACTATGCAAATTAACCATCACTCCAACACAACAAAATGGCTGCCCCCATGTAGTCAAAGATGGCCACCACAAGATGGCCAGCAGGGAAGGGCAGTTGTAGGTGATTAGATCAGCAGGGGAAGGCAGTTGGGAGAAACCAGGCCTGAAAGGGAGGGCAGTTAGGGATGACCAAGGCTGCAAGGGAGGAGTTGGGGCCTGCAGGGGAGAGCAGTTAGGAGTGACCAGGCCTGTAGGTGAGGGCAGTTTCGGGCAATCAGGCTTTGACAGGGGAACCATTAGGCATCAATCAGGCTGGTAGGTGAGAGTTCAGGGCATGATCAGGCACGCAGGCAGGCAGGTGAGCAGTTCTAAATTATGAGAGAGATGTCCGACTGCCCAGTTAGGCCTGATTCCACTAATTGGGCAGTCAGACATCTCTCAAGGATTCCCAGATTGGAGAGGGTGCAGGCTGGGCTGAGGGACACACACACACACACACACACACACACCATGCACTAATTTCATGCCCCAGGGCCTCTAGTAAGAAATATAAAGTAAGTATGGCTACTACAATAACATTAACACCACAGACACGAATACATTTTAGAAATGAGTATTCTCAAGAGCAGATGATCATCTCTGAAACATGTAGTGATTATAAATCATAGGTACATGATATAAAGAAGGGTCAAACATAAAACTTTTTAGAAGAATATGGTTAAGGGTTTTATAGTTTTGATTGTCCATTCACATTTAATTATCTCAGTGGTAATTATCTCTTTGGAAAGAAAGAAAACTTGTCAAGATACTTCTCAAGATCAACTGTTACAAAAATTACCAGGTGACTGGAGGACACTTGGAAGATTCAGAAAAGGCCCTTTATTGCAGAAACATCAGTGTGTGGTTCAGGGAAATTGGTTCCCAAAGCTGAGCAGCCCAGTGCAGTGAGGGTCTGTTTATATAGACCTAAGTTTCTTTGACTGCTTTTCATGGGTTTTTGCAGCCCCTACGACAGTTGTCCAGTGGGGAATTTTATGGCCCCTGAAAGATAAGCATTCAGAAAAACATGTTTTGCGAGGCCAAAACCCAAGCAGGAAAAGGGTTGGGGCTTAATTATAGACTAGCAAGCATATGCATCAGAATGGAGATTGAGGGAACACTTGGTCCCAGGCTGCTTGCCCAAGTTGCCTTCACAGAGTGACTGAGAGTTAGAATTATTTGAGGAATTATTTATTTATTTATTTATTTATTTATTTATTTATTTATTATTTATTTATATTATTGTCTAAAGTTTTACATATGTCTTCTTTTTTCCCAATTGACCATCCCCACCCCCAGCCATTCCCATCCTGGGTAAGCTACCACTACCCCAGTGCCTGTGTCCATTGAATATGCTCATATGCATGCATACAAGTCATTTGGTTGCTCTCTAACCCTATCCTCCCCTACCATTTGTCTCTGGATCTATTCTTGTTCATCAAATTATGTTGATCATTATATCCCACATATGAGTGAGACCATGTTATATTTATCTTTCTCTGACTGTATATTTTACTTAGAATAATGTTCTCTAGTTCCTATTTGAGGAAATTTTAAAAAATAACAATGCCCAAAGATCCATCTCCAGAAATTCTGACATAAATCTATTTGGAATGAAATCACTGCACTAATATTTTTTTAAATGCTGCTTATTAAATATAACTAATGCCTTTAGAAAAAATACACACAAGAATACAGTTTAATATATTTTTTGTGAACTAAAAACACCCATTAATGACATTGAAATAAAAAAGAAAATAGTGTAGAACAAGTCCTTAGTAGCAACCAAGATTGAGACCACTAATCTGGCTGATAGCACACAAAGTTATGGAGTTTCAGAGAAAGGAGACATTCTTGCAGGATGGAGTGGGAAGATAAAGAGAAAATGTTTGCTCATTCCAAGGAGGATGCAAAAATCTAAAATTGAGCTTGAGAGATGATAGAATTTGGAGATATGAATTTGGGATAAGCCTATAGATAAATTTATCTCAATGAAGAAGACTGGCAGGAAATGAATGTGAAGTTTGAGAAATAAGAAATGGTTGAAAATGATTGCACAGGAGAATGTGTGAGGTAAAATAGAGAAAATAATGGATGGAAAGTTGAGTATTTTTACGTAGGGCCCAAGTCAACCTGGCAAAGAATATCACATTGGACATAGCACTAAATTGTTTCACTTATGGAAAAAAAAGGTAAACTGCATCCTAGCATATTTATGAATTTAAACATTTGTATTTATACATCTGAATTTAACACTACAAGAAGAAAACTATGATTAGCATAAAATATACATGTATTCTGACACATTAACTTGATGAATTTTTTTGTTTTAAAGTTTTTACTCTTTTACCAAGTACTCATTCTCAATAATTTATATCAATAAATTTTTTTAAAAATTAAAAAAAAACACTTAATTTTAACTTTTTTCCAAAAAAGATCCTTCAATGCTTACCCTAAGTGCAATATTTTTAAATCTCTCAGTAGCATAAGAAGGAAGTGAAAACCAATATCATAAGCAAAGATAGTCTTTTATTTCAGGTGTATATGCTTTCCAAATACAAAATTCATCATAATGTAAATAATTACTCTTGTCATTTAAAAGTGATAATTATCTCACTTACATATCTATGACTTTTAAAATAACTCATATTACTCAATAAATTACATTCTGGATCATATCAATATTTCTTCAGGAAAATGAAGTTAAATCTTTGCAGTAACCAGAGCTTAATTTTCAATAGGCCTAACTATTTGATAATTAGTCATGCACCATAAATCAAATCCCCCAGTCTTCTGGTTTCTTAATTGAAAATTATTATTTTTTGGCTCTTGGTTGAAAGTGCAGCAAGTGTGAATGTGATGGATGTGGAATCTGGCAAAAACAGTCAGGACTTGATAGATCATTGCCCCGAAGGAGCTTGCAATGGTGGGTAGGCAGAAAACTCCAAATTAAAAATTTACCTTTAAAATTGCAAGTGCAAAGAATGCTCTGGTATACCAAATCCATCTTGACATTTTGGGCACCTTTCTTTTTTCTTTTATGTTTTGTTTCTTTCTTCCTCTTTCTCTCCCTCCCTCTCTTCCTTTAATCTATTCTTCCTTTCTTTCTTTCATATCAGTTAGAATCTATCATTTGCACCAGTGACTATAGAGATAATATACAATTATGGTAAAGTCAACACTTTGTTTAGGATAAAACTATGAAAATAATCTTCATTTTCATAAACAAATATTAAATTTGTTGGTATTTTAAAGTAATTTGAAAACACTGACTAAAAACATCCTAGTCATCTGACAACTAATATGAAAGAACATTTAGCTACCCAAGTATTTCCTCCAGTCAAATATGATGCTGTTAAGGCTAAATAATAATATTACAAGTTATAAGAAAAATATTGCTTCATTGAATGGCTGCAGTTTGTTGCCATTTTTCTTCTGACAATCTAGTAGAATTTTCAGGATCTTTGATTATATTTGCAGTTCTTTAGTTAAGAACAGCCACAGGTTTTCCAGCATTCATTTCTTATTTCCTAGTGGTGTGGCAGCCTGGACCTGATGAGGTCCACAGCACTGTGAAGTGCACCATAAATTTTAATGTGTAAAGTCAAAGAGTTAAAAACATTTCTGGCCACAAGAGCTAAAGCTGGTGTTTGCAAATTACAGGGCAAATGTCCTCTAAAATAAATTTAGCATTTTACTAGTTCTATGTATATAAAGTGAAGTGGGTGGTTAAAAGTAGTTGTCTTGCCAATAGTTCATAAAGATTAATGATGATATTATTTAATAAGGAATAATAAAACTATTGTTATGTGTTTTAGTTATATAAAACCTTTTGGATAGCATATTAAAATAATTTTGGTTGGTTTTATGGGAAGAACCTAAGTAAAGATGTTTTTTAATAAGTTACAATTTATATCAAAATAAGAACTAGCTAGAATACCTATGGAGATATGACACCTAGTCATGAATTATATCTTAGAATTTAAAGAATCTTACCATCCTTCAAAGAAAATCCTAAAATATTTATATACATATATTTTACTCTCTTTAAAACTTTAAATAAGTTATTAAACCTCTTTATGCAAAAGCTACTTCATCTACAAAGTAATAGTGTTGTGATCATTACATCTCAGTGTTTTTTTTTAATATATTTTTATTGATTTCAGAGAGGAAGGGAGAAGGAGAGATAGAAACTTCAATGATAAGAATCATTGATCCACACCCTCCTGCAAATGTCCTACTAGGGATTGCACCCTAAACTTGGGCATATGCCCTGACAATAAATTGAGCTTCAACCTTCTAGTTCTTAGGTACACACTTAACACATTGCAGACCAGTAGTTTTATTGCTAGCTTTACCCAGAGACCAGATAAGTTTCTATTGAACAAGTAGAAAAAAAAAGTTTTACATAAATGTTAAAGGCATGCTTTAAATATTCATTGCATTTTTAAGTTATTTATTATATATTATTACAAACTACTATATTTTTAAAGTATGATACTTTGTAAAATACTGTGTAATATGAAGTAAAAATTCTCATAATCTGTCTTCAATGTAACAACTGAGCAATATTGGCCTGCCCCACTTGTCTATCTATCTTAAATAATAAAGATGGAATATGTAAATTGACCATCACAAAAATGGCACTTCCCATAGCCACAATATAGTGGCATCCAATCCCCTCAGCTCCGCTAGAGTTATCCTTTTAGCCTTAGCCACCATGAGGGGCAAGCATGCCCCCAAAGAGACCAGACAATAGGGCCCCTGAAGATAGCAGGGCCCTGCTTGCCCTGGCCACAGTGGCAAGTGGCAAGCAAGCCACTTCAAAGAGGAGACACAAGGGCCTATGGCAGCGATGAACAAGCAGGTCCACAGAGAGCAGAAAACCACAGGGATCAGGTCTAAGCTGTCAGTAGGACATCCGCTGAGAGCTCCCAGATTGGAGAGGGTGGAGATCATGCTGATGGATCCACCCACCACTCCTCCAACGCCCTGTGCACAAATTTTGTGTACTGAACCTCTAGTGCTAATAAAAGGGTAATATGCTCATTAGACTGGGAAATCTTATAGGAGACCTTCTGGACATCCTTCTGGACAAATCTGTGGTGGCAGGGCCAAGGCAGAGGCAGTTAGGGGTGAGCAGGCCAATAGAGGGAAAGTTGGAGGCAAATAGGCCAGCAGAAAGGAGCAGTTGGGGGCAAATAGGCTGCGGGATATGGGGGGGTAGTCAGGACAAGCAGGCCAGTAGGCAGAGAAGCGATTAGGAGCAGGGTGTCTTGAATTGCAAGAGGGATGTCTGACTGCCAGTTTAGGCCCAATCCCTGTGTGAATGGGCCTAAACTGGGAGTCAGACATCCCCCGAGGGGTCCTAGATTGGAGACAGTGCAGGCTGGGCTGAGGGACATTTTGTGCACCAGGCCACTAGTATAATAAAATAATAATACATGTTCTTCAGCTAAACATAGCAAACTGTACACACATAAAACACCATAATCTTCTCAAATGCAATAATCCTATATAATAAAAGACTAATATGCAAATTGATCTAACAGCAGAACAATTGGTCGCTATGACATGCACTGACCACCAAAGGGAAGATGCTTAATGCAGGAACTTCCCCTGGTGGTGAGTGCACTCCCACAAGGGAAGCACTGCTAAGCCAGAAGCCCTGAGCCAGAATCATGGCTGACAAGCACAGCATGGGCAGCACTAAGGAGTTTGACTACAGTTTAGGCCCACTCCCTATGGGCTCCTGGACTGTGAGAGGGCACAGGCTGAGCTGAGGAACCCCTCCAAGAGCACTAATTGTGTGCACCAGACATCTAGTAGATACATAAAACTTATAAACTCATAAGGTGAGATGTGAGGGGAAAAAAATAAGAGAGGGTGTCAGCAGATTTTTAGATAGTGGAAAGTAGATGGACAAGTAATAGTTGACTCAACAGAGTGGAATGATTAGAAACCTAAATGCCTGCAGAAGGAGGTAACTATGAACAGTATGGCAACCTGTCTGCCATGTAGAAGTTTTGGAAAAGTTCAGCATTTGGAGATTTAAGACACCACAAAGAAGGGAGGGGATTCCTTAAAGATGTTAGGGCTTCTTGAAACTACAAAAAGGTAATTTCACTAATCTTTAAGCTCTTCCTACTAAAGCAGGGCTCCTAATCAAATTTTTGGTGACTCATCTTACATAATAAAAGGCTAATATGTAAAGAGACTGAATTGTGGGACACTGAAACAACCAAACAACTGATTGCTATGATGTGCACTGACCACCAGGTGATGTACATGGAACATGATGGGCATTGGCCATGGAAGAATGGTGGAGCAGGTGAACAGGGGGGCCACAGCAAGGGACAACATCAGTTGCAGTCATCAGGTCGAGCCTCTGGTGATACTGAAAATTCTTTGCTCCTGTAAACCATTTTCCTGCCCAGAGCTTGTGCCTGCTGCTGGCCCTAACCCCACTTATACCCACAGCCAGTACCAGAGCTGCTGCTCACACCAACTGTTAGCGCTGGCCCTGCTCACACCTCTAGCCAGTACTGGAGCTGCCACTTGCACCCACTGCCAGAACCCGGTGCTGGTCTCAATCGCTTGGCACCATCAGCGGCTGTGAGCAGTGGCTGCTGGCCCTGATTCCTCCTGAGGGCTTTTCCACCTCCCCGCCCCCCTAAGGTATAATCGGGGTTGCAGCCACCACTTGTACCCACTGGCAGTGTTGGCTCTGCTAGTACCAACTGCTGGCACAAACCCCAATCTCTGCACTATCAGTGGGCATGAGCAGGGCTGGTACTGTCAGAGCATGGGAGTAGCAGTAGAGGGAGCAGGGCTGCTACCAGGGAATAGAGCAGGAGCTGTAGTAGGAAGGGCCAGGTTGGGGGCTCAGAGGATATGCTGAGACCCACACTTGTGCCCACTCAGTCTCACAGTCCACATATCTTTCAAGGTGCATGAATTTGTGCACTGGCCCCTAGTTCTTATCTGAAGAAAACCTAAGTTAATGTAATATAATAAAAAATAATTTAAAAATAAACTAAAGACAAATCAGGAAACAATAAAAAATTTCATATAATAAAACAAGAACAGAACTTTAATAAAAATAAAAAAAGAATGAGGGAATAAAAGGGACTCTTGGGAATTAAAAGCAAAATTAAAAAAATAAATATAAGGAATGAAAAACAAGATGAGCCAAAGCCAGTTTGGCTCAGTGGTAGAGGATCGGTCTGTAGACTGAAAGGTCCCAGGTTCGATTCTGGTCAAGGGCATGTACCTTGGTTGCAGGCACAACCCCAGTAGGGGGCATGCAAGAGGCAGCTGATTGATATGTCATTGATGTTTCTAACTCTCTATCCCTCTCCCTCCCTCTATGTAAAAAAATCAATAAAATATATTTTTAAAAAAGAAAAAAAAAACAAGATGAAGCATATCTTTGAGAAAGTATTATAAAAAGATTAAAAATTAACATTAGGAAGTAAAAGAAAAAGAAGAGATTTTCCAGGATGTCCAACATCCAGATGAATAAGAGTTCTAAACAAAAAGAAAGAGAAAATGAAGATAATAATACAAGAAAATCTCCACAACTGAAAGAATTAAAGAAACTGAGTCAACAATTTATAAGATCTATAAGTACTTAGAGCATAACATTTGATGAAAATAATTTCAACTTTAAAATCATTATGCAATCATAATCTGTTCACTTAAAAATAAAGATATTTTAGAATACAATGATGCAACAAATTATCTTTATTTACTTATTCTCAATTAGGTACTGTAATTCTACTGAAATAGAAGTTAGCCAAGATAGAGAAATATGTGGGTTCTATGAAAGAGGAGAAGGAAAGAAAAATTCTAAGAGAACAGTTTGCAAAATCCCTGGACATATTTCACAAGAAACCAGACAGTCCAAACAGGACAATTTATGGGTGAAAGTATTTTTATTCATTTTGACCATATGAAAAATAGTATTGAGAAAAATGCTGCAATTTTGTTGAAAAATTCAGGAGTTAAATATAAGCAAATAGCACAGGGAAAACTAAAAAGGCAAATGTTGACTCTGTAAAACACAATAAGTA
The DNA here is from genome assembly GCA_004026805.1 of Lasiurus borealis. Lineage (NCBI taxonomy): Eukaryota > Metazoa > Chordata > Mammalia > Chiroptera > Vespertilionidae > Lasiurus > Lasiurus borealis. The sequence goes on from PVJN01000750.1 coordinate 90,865, forward strand.
ATACAAGAAAGGAAAAATAAGAATAGAACATTTGGCTATCCTTATTTAATAGGGAACAATATTTATGTCCCAAAATATAAAACTTACAAGGTATGTAATAAAAAAGGATGAGACATGTTTGTGTAAGATGATACCATAATAGGAAGTCAATACATAATATATTAAATTGTTGGATCATGAAATATGAGTGCAATGCATATATTTAGAAATATAGAAACAAATATGTTCAAAAAAGTGTTGTTCTTGGGCAAAAGAGTCTCTAATATTGCTTCTGTTTTTGTTATTGTTATTGTTTTAAGACTTTCAAGACTAAAGATATTGAGTTGGTAAGAGTTAAAGCATTTAAAAATGGATAGAAATTCAAATAAAACAAAAATTCCACTTCTACTAATAGTCTAAATAATATCAAATATAATATATATATATATATATATATATATATATATATATGTATGTATATATATATCTTTTTTCCATGAGTATTAGTAAACCGTTTACTCTCTTCTGCAATTTAAAAAATTAACAGTCTTTAAAGATTGCTATCAATCTACTTTCTTTTTTTTCAGTAGCTGCCCACAATTCCACTTTATAAATGTACCTTAATGTTTTTGACATTGAAGGCCTCCTTTTAAAGTGAATATGTTCTTATGTGGTGAATATCCTATCTAATAAAAGAGTAATATGCAAATTGATTATACCTTTGTTACACCCACAATCCACACCCATGAGCCAATCAGAGCGAATAGTCAAATTAACCCAAACATGGCTATGGCCACAGAGAGAGTAGGAGGGAGGCTTGGGTTGGCCCTGATGATGGAGGAAGCCAAGCTTTCCACACACCCTGGCAGGCCCAGGCTTCTGCCTAAATCAACAAAGTTTCAATGGCTATGTAAGCAGAAGGCTTGACTCCACTCCAGGGTACAAAGTTTCAATTGTAGAAGATAAATAAATCCCAGATACCAGGGCCTCCACTTGGGTCTCCTGGGGGTGTGGCTGGCCTCAAACCACCACAGGCTCCTCACCCAGGTCACCCCATCTTCTAAGGGAACACCCACCCTGATCCAGGACACCCTTCAGGGCAAACCAGCTGGCCCCAACTCATGCACCGGGGCCTCTATTCTATCTAATAAAAGAGTAATATGCAAATTGACCATCACTCTAACACAAAAAATGACTGCCCCCATGTCGTCTAAAGATCCTGCCCCCATGTGGACACAAGATGGCCACCACAAGATTGCCAGCAGGGGAGGGCAGTTGGCAGGAAACAGGCCTGCAAGGGAGGGCAGTTATGGGCAATCAGGCCAGCAGGGGAGGGCAGCTGTGAGGGACCAGCCCTGCAAGGGAAGGCAGTTGGGGGTGATCAATCCTAAAGGAGAGGGTAGTTTGGGGTGACCAGGCTGGCAGAGGAAGAAAGTTGGGGGTGACTGGGCCTGCAGGGAAGAGCAATTGGTGAGTGGGGGGAGGGTCCCAGGTCTGCAAGGGAAGTCAGTTAGGGGCAAACAGGATGGCAGGGGAGCAGTTAAGCATCAGTCAAGCTGACAGAGGAGTTGTTAGGGTGTGATCAGGCTGGCAAGCAGAAGCAATCAGGAAGACAGGCAGGTGAGTAATTGGGAGCCAATAGTCCTGGATTGTGAGAGGGATGTCCAACTGCCTCTCCTGGATCAGGCTTAAACAGGCAGTCAGACATCCCTCAAGGGTTCTCAGATTGGAGAGCAGGCTGGGCTAAAGGACACTCCCTTCCATGCACAAATTTTGTGCCCCAGGCCTCTAATATATGTATTTGTGTACAAACTAATTTTGCATAACATAAAAATTTAGTACTGTTGAATAATGATTTTATATATATATATAACACCTATCATGTTTGTTTGTTTATTTGTTTATTTATGTGTGTGTTTTTATTTAAAGAAAGAAGTATAAAGAGAATGATCTGGAGGCACATATTAGACTGTCAATGCTAGATGAAAAGCTAAGATCTCTTTGCCCAACCCTTTCATTTTGTAGATGAGAAAACAGTGAATCAGGAGGGGAAAGAGATGAGACCAACGTCAGAAAGAAAGTATAGGGCTGATGCAAAATGGAACCCAGGTATCTAGACTCCTGGTTCAATGCTCTAGCACAACCACCAGCATGAAGGTGGGTGATGAAGAGGTGGCAGGATTGTTGGCCAGAAGACATTTACTCCTCCCCCCATCCCCACTGCCAAGAACACTCAATTGACTCCTGCCACCAGGCCCCGCCATTCAAAACACACACATCACTCATTTCAAAGACAGAGGCTCAGTATATTTTTGGATTTGACAACATCCAAGCCAGGGCAGGGGCTGTGGCAGGGATAGAAGGGTGGAGGAAAAAGATAGGGAATAGAGGTGGACAGAATCTATGGCTACCATTCTTCAGCCAATCAGATGTGAAGAGTGAACATGCTGGGCCTTCAGTGGCCCATGGGAGTGGGAGCCTTTCCTAAACCCCAATTGAAGACAAGAGCCCACCCCTGTCCCCTTCCCTCCACCTCTCCCCTTCCCTTAGTCTCTGAAGCTGGAGAATCAGGCTTGGTCACAGTGGCTAGGGCTGATGACCATGTCTTGGCTGAGGTGCCTGCCAAAGCCAGCACTCTAGTCCTGGCACCCACAGATAGCCAGCAAGGTCTTCATGAAGTCTCCGGAGGTGTCACCCTCAATGACCATTGAGAGACTTGTCATATTTCTCAATAAACTCCCGCCAGATGTTGAGTAGGTCGATCTCACTCCTGGAGACCATAATCCTGGTGAGAATCTTCTCATCCGTGCTGGCACCCTTCATGGACTTGTGAAGTTTGTCGGCGAAGAAGAGAGGCTTGTTCTTGACACTTTGAACAATGGCCACAAACGTGTCCTTGACATTCCCAGACATCTCCTTCTTGATGATGTACTCCATGTCATAGTTGGTCATCTTGATGAACTCCTGGAAGACTCTCTGGAGGTGCAGATAGCTGCATGTATACAGAATTGTCATGGAACATGTCTCCAGGGAGGTCTTGTCTCCACTGTTGGACTTTTGTGCTATTTCCAAGATCTCAGCAACCACCTTGGCATCTTCCCAGGCCTTCTCCCTATCTTCTCCTCCCTCCTCATGGTTCCTTGTAGCCAGAGAGATGAGAATCCTTCTGAAGTGGCCGGATGTGTCTGAGCTCAGAGCGTCCTCCAGGGACTTGTAATAGTCTTCCTTGTAGGCCTCATTGATGGCCTGGACTTCAGATTTGGTCTGAGTTGCCAGGATTTCAATGAGAGTCTTTTCATCTGGGCCAGCTCCCTCCATGGCCTTCTTTAACTGCTTGGCATCATAATGGTCCAATGGCAACATTAGCCCCAGTATCAGTCTTGCCAGGTCTCCAGAAAGCTCTGACTTTAGGTCAGCCATCAAGTCCCTGCCGAAGTGAGACTTGAAGGTCTGCCAAAGCTGCTGCTGCTAGGCGTTGCTGCTGTGTGTGATTATGTCAATGATGGTGTCCTCGTCGGTTCTGAGTCCCTTCATGGATTTCCTTAGTGCTTTGGCATCTGTGTCAGGGTTAAAGCTCTACTCATCTGATAGGCCACCTGCACTGCCTCCGAGAAGAACTGGCCAACAGCATCATCATTTCCCTTACACAGCTTCAGCAGGGCCTTCTTATATTCGCCAGAGGTGTCATTCTTGATCATGCTGTACAGCGACTTCTCATACTTGGTCCAGAATATCTCCTGAATGTCAAGCATGTCCAGCTTACTGTGGGAGACCATGATGCGGATGAGGGTGTTGTCCCAAGTCCCCAGGCCTTTCATGGCCTTGAAGAGCCTCTCAGCAAAGTACTCAGGGGTGCTCTGGATACATGTCACCACAAATGGCATCAGCTTCTCAAAGTCCCCAGGCAGCTCCACTCAGATGCTGGCTTCGATGGGCTTCCCCATGTTCCTCAGATACTCATTGAACACCAACCAAAGATGCTGCTTGCTGCGATTTCCCAAAATGTAAATGAAGTGGGCTTCATCTGTTCCCCATTTCAGTTTCGCCACCTGGTACAGGTCCTGGGCATCCTGCTGCACCAAATCCTTGCTCAATACATCATCTGCCTCCCTGGTTCCCTGGAGCAGGACCACGAGCATCTTCTGGAAGTGGCCAGAGGTGTCACCAATTATGTCAGCCTCCAGGTCTCGCTCATAGGCATCTTTGTACGCTGCCACCAGCTGATGGATCTGCTCATTGGTCCAGGAAGCCAAGATCTCATTGAGGCACTTCTCATCGGTGCTGATGCCAGAGAGGGCATCTTTAATTTCTTTGGCATCACAGTAGGCAAGTGGTGTCATCAGATCCACAATCACCCGTTTAAACTTCCCCATCAGCTCAGACTTAAAGTCTGCAATGAGGCCCTTGCCATAGAGGGACTTGTAGCTCTGGGAGATCTCCTCCCTCTGCCTGTTGCCCTGGGAAGTGATCAGCTCCAGGATGGCCTCCTTGTCACTGCCGAAGTCCTTCATGGCAGTGTACAGAGCCTCGGCATCCTGGCTGGGATCAAAGTTAGGGAAGTCATGAATGGAGCTGCCGTACTTGACACCCTGTGCTGGATTGGCCATGGTCTCAGGGTCTATAGCAGAATACACGCATGGCAGAGGCCTTTTGTTGCTGACCTGGGACAGGCAGACTGGAGGAAGGACGGAGCTCTATCATGTTCATTTAATTTATCATTGCTAAGGTTAGAGCATGTTTTGCTTCACAGCTGGATCTCACCTGGGCACTTTCAAGCCCAATTCAAATAGTAAATAGCAGTCATCTGCAGATCCCTCTGTAGTTCCTTCTTGGTAGCCCCAAGAAGTGGCTGATTTTCCATCTCCCTGGAGAACTAAACCCCAGTGAAGTAAGTCCTGCTCCATTGGGGTTTAGTTCTCCCACTGTAGTTGAAACTGATCCTCACAGCCAATTGTCCTAAAGGTCAATTCCTCCCAGTGACACCACAGCAATCAACTGTCAACTACAACAAGACTGTGATCACAGCCTACACAGGGGTGTATCTAGAGTTCCCAGCTCAGGTGACTGGGTAGGCTGAGCCACTGAGCCCTCCAGAACACCTACCACACAAGACAACTCTACCAGTTTCAAGATACATGGTAGCTCACACCTAATACATAGAAACAAACATAGTGAAACAGCAAAAATGTGGAGACAAAGAAACAGGTCACAAATGAAAGAAATGGAAGAAAGCAAACTACTGGATATAGACTTTAAAACCACAATTATAATGTTACTCAAGAATCTCCTAGAAACCTCCAGGGATTTAGTGACACTTTCAAAGACCTTGCAAGAATTCCAAAAGCAATGGAATAGGACCAGTCAAAAATTAAGCATATATTGACTGAAATAAAGAATAATATATAGGGATTCAGCAGTAGAGTAGAGGATTCTGAGAATCAAATTAATAATTTGAAATATGAGGAGACAAAAAACACCCAAATTTAAGGGTCCTAACATTCACAATTTGGGGGTGCCTTAAGAAGAGAGAGAGAGCAAGATACTGAAAACCTATTTGAAGATATAATGACAGAAAACTTCCCCTACCTGCTAAAAGAAATAGACTTGTAAGTCCAGGAATCATAGAGAGTCCCAAACAATAGGAACCTGAAGAGGACCAAACTAAGACACATCATAATTAAAATTTCATGTGCTAAAGACAAGGAGAAAATCTTAAAAGCAGCAAGATAAATATAGTTAGTTAGTTACTTACAAGGGAATGCCAGTAGGACTGTGTGCTGATTTCTCAATAGAAACTATGTAGGCGAGAAGAGAGTGGCAAGAAATATTCACACTGATAAATAGCAAGATAATTTTACCCAATAAACATATTATTAAAATGGAAGGTTAGATAAAGAGCTTCACAGACAAGAAAATACTAAATGAGCTCATCACCACCAAACTAGTATTATATGAAATGTTGAAGGTTATTTTTTAAGAAAAGGAGGAAGAAGAAAAAGAAAAGTTTAGAAAATATGAACAACAAAATGGCAACTAATATTTACCCATCAACAATTGAATCTAACAAAATAAATGAATATGAAATCTAATTAAGACTGAAATAGAATTATAGGCATGGAAATGTAAAAGATTGACAATTCTCAGAGGGCAGAGTGGTGGGGAGAGATTCAACGAAGATCTTATATACATATATGCATTTCCTTTGGACACAGACAATAGGGTGGCAATGGCCTGGGGTGGGGTGGAAACTAGGTGGAAGGGGTAATGGCAGGGGGAAAGAGGAACATCTGTAATAATCTCAACAATAAAGATTTTTAAAAAATATTCAAAGTGATGAATAGTAAAATCCTATAACCAAGATTATTCTACCCATCAAGGGTCTCATTCCAAATTGAGGATCAAAGAGATTCACAAACAAGTAAAAGGTAAAGTGGTTCATTACCACCAAACCAGTATTACATGAAATGTTGAAAGGTATTATTTAAGAAAAGAAAGGGGAGGAGGAGGAGGAGGAGAACACAACAACAAGAAATAAATATATGAACAATAAAATGTCAACAAATACCTATCTACCAATGATTGAATCTAAAAATAAAAATAAATGTACAAGAAATATAATGAGCAAAGTAAACTGGTGAATGAAGTAGAATCAGAGGCATGGAATCATGAAACAGACTAATGAATATTAGAGGGAAACAGGGAGAGGGGTGGAAAGAAATTAACCAAATATCTTACTTATTGACACAGACAGTAATGTAGTGAAGGCCTGGGGTGGGCTGGGAGTGAAGTGGAGGGTGGCAATAGGGGGACAAGATGGAGAGGACATCTGTAATACTCTCAACAGTAAATATTTTAAAAAATAATAACAAAGAGGAGAGATTTTATTAATTTATTTTGTTCATTAAATTCCACATATAATGGAAATCACATAATACACTTTCTTTCACTGATTGGCTTATTTCTTAAAATAATAATCTCTAAGTATATCATGCTGTCCAAAAACATAAGATTTCCTTCTTTTTAAGGCATTCAATTGTGTAAATGGACCATAGCTCTTTTATCTACTCATCTAATGATGGAAATGTGGGCTGGTTTAAATCATGGCTATTGTAAACAACACTGCCATGGACATAGGGGACTATATATTTTTTAAATTAGTGTTTTGGGTTTCTTTGGTTATATTCTAAGAAGTGGGATTGCTGGGTCATAAAACAGTAAAAAAAATTGCCTGAGTTTGAAAAATAAAAGGTAAATTCAATTGACTAAAACTATGCTTATGCTAAAGAGAAAAATACAAATTATTTTGAAATAACTTAACCTTTATATAACTACTAGGAGCTCGGTGCACGGAATTCATGCACTGGGGGTGAGAGGGTTCTTCATCCCAACATGCACCCTCTCATATACTGGGAGCCCTCAGGGGATGACCTACTGACAGCGTAGGCCTGCTTCCCTCTGGGATTCGGACCTAAACTGCAGTCTGGCCTCCCTTTGTGGGAGGTAATAGGGCTTATCAGGAGAAGGCACCAGTCCCATCACCCCGCTGCTGCAGCCACTACCAGTCACCAGAGCCACCAAGGTGTTTTGTTCAGAATGACTCCAGTCCCATCACAATTAAAAAATGACAACTTTCTTTAGGCATTTTTAAGATGTGTTTTCCATAGGATATGACATTTCTTTCTTTATTTTTTATCTTCACCTGAGGATATGTTTCCATTTACTTTTAGAGAATGTGAAAGAGAAAGGGAAAGACAGAGAGAAATATCAAAGTGAGAGGAATGATTTTTAAAGTTTTTTATTTAATAAATCTTTATTGTTCAGATTATTACATTTGTTCCTCTATACCCCCATAGCTCCCCTCCATCCAGCTCCCACCCCACTTTCTTCCTATACCTCCCACCACATTTTCCTCATCCATAGGTGTATGATTTTTGTCCAGTCTCTCCCTGCACTCCCCTCAGCTTTTTCCCCCTGAGAATTGTCAGTCCACTCCCTTTCTATGCCCCTGCTTCTACTATATTCACCAGTTTATTCTGTTGATCAGATTTTTTATTCACTTGATTTTTAGATTCACTTGTTGATAGATATGTATTTGTTGTTCATAATTTTTCTTTACCTTTTTCTTATTCTTCCTCTTCTTAAAGAGTGCCTTTCAGCATTTCATATAATACTGGTTTGGTATTGATGAACTCCTTTAGCTTTTTCATATCTGTGAAGCTCTATATCTGACCTTCAATTCTGAATGATAGCTTTGCTGGGTAGAGTAATCTTGGTTGTAGGTTCTTGCTCTTCATCACTTTGAATATTTCTTACCACTCCCTTCTGGCCAGCATAGTTTCTGTTGAGAAATCAGCTGACAGTCGTATGGGTGCTCCCTTGTAGGTAATAAACTGTTTTTCTCTTGCTGCTTTTAAGATTTTCTCTTTGTCTTTTGCTCTTGGTATTTTCATTACGATGTGTCTTGGCGTGGTCCTCTTTAGATTCCTTTTATTTGGGATTCTGTGTGCTTCCTGGACTTGTAAATCTATTTCAGATTTGGGAAGTTTTCAATCATTATTTCTTCAAATAGGTTTTCAGTATCTTTCTGTCTCTCTTCTTCTGGCACCCCATAATTCTGATGTTGATACACTTGAAGTTGTCTTCACATTTTTGGATTCTTTTTTCTTCTTGCTTTTCCAGTGGAGTGTTTTATGCTCTTTGTATTTCAAATCTTTGACTTGATTCTTGCGTTCCTCTAGTCTGCTGTGAAGTCAGTATGCGTTTAGTGTCTAGTCGGTCCTTTTTCATCTCCTCTTGGGTCTTGCTAAATTTATCCATATTTTATAGGAAATTGCTGAAAAACCTTATAATTGTAGTTTTGAACTCTATATCCAGTCATTTGTTTTCCTCTCTTTCTTTTGTTTGTGATATGTTCCTTTTTCTCTGCATTTTTGTTATGCTGGGAGAACTTCTGTGTTCAAGTCAGCCTTATGATACAAGACTTGCAAAACTGCAAAAGGCTTTCTGTTGAGCTTGGGTGGGGTGCAGTCTCAAGGCTTAGAAGACAACCTTGGCTTTCAGTCATCCCTTCCCTATGCAGCCCCTGGGTCTCAAGTGTCTCTCGTTAATTGCTGCAGTCCTCTCTGTGCGCACATGCCTCTAAACCTCTGCATTACCTTGTTCTCTGGGACCCATATGAGTCTGGATACCCTGGATCTCACCCAAAACTGGGGTTCAGTGCAGTCAGAATGGAGCTCAGTGCAGTTGGGAGGCTCTGTCACCTGCCCACTAGCGAAAGCCAGTGGCACAATCAGCAGTCCGTGCACTCCCCCAGACTTCTGCCCTTTTGTGGCTCCCCTAAGTTTCCGTGCACTCCTTTTTCACAACAGTCCAGACTTCCCCTGTGGGAGTCTTGCCTGGAACTAGGGTTCATTGCAGTTGGATAATGGGTTCAGTGCAATCTGGAGTCTCCATCTCCCTCCTGCCAGAGGAAGCAACCAGGCACTCCGCCGCTCACTCTCTCCATGTGTGTGTCTCTGTACCTTAGCTTTATGCAGCTTTTCTGAGTCTCTGTGAGCACCTCTCTTTCCTTCTAGTTGTAGAATTTTCACTCAGCCAGCTTTCTTGTGGTTCTGGATGATGTCTGTTCTGTCTTTTAGTTGTAGTTTTGAAATTGTTGTGCAATGCAGCAGTTTAGGTATTCACCTATGCTGCCATGTTGATTTCTCCAAGAGGAACAGTTTAATAGGTTGCCTCCTGCATGAGCTCTGGCTTGGGACCCATCCAGGGAGTAGCCCTTGATCAGGATTGAACCCAGACCCTGCAGTCAGCAGGCTGAAGCATTATCCATTGAGCCAAACCAGCTAGGGTGGGATATGACATTTCTTAGCCTTCCAGCAGTGGACCTTCCTTTTTTTCTCCAGAAGTGTGGTGGCAAACCCTAGTTCACCATTTTGGATTCTTATTACCCAAGTTACTAAGAATATTACCAGTGGCGTACAGGAAGCTTAGCCAATGAGCAGTCAGAAAAGGTGTTTGCTCTGTAGTTCATACTGATTGACAATAGCCTCCAATCGCCAGCTCCGCGTCTGCTCAGGCCTAAAGCCTCTTCATCAGGCTTTAGACCTGGTCATGGGACCCCCATCTCCGTCCAATCACTGACTTCATCCCTGCCCAAGCCTAAAGCCTCTGGCCTATACTTTAGGCTTGGGAAGGTGACTCCAAGCTCCCTCTGATTGCTGGTTCCACCCTTGATCAGGCCTGCCCAGGCTGAAAGCCTTTCGGCCTAAGTGGGGAATCCCCAGCTCCCTCTGATCACCAGCTCTGACCCTGCCCAGGCCTAGGATCTCTGGATGAGACTTTCAGACTGGGAAGGAGACCCCCAGATCCCTCCAATTGAGGCTCCACTCCTGCCCCCTGAGTTCTGATCACAGGTTTGGTCCTGCCCAGGAGGCCCCTGGCTCAGGTCCTTCCCAGGCATTCAGGGACCACAGGGGGCCTACCTCAGAGTGACCTGGATAAAAGGATGTTCCTGGGGTCCAGGTTCTGGGTGCCTATGTATGCAAATTAACTGCCATCTTTGTTGGGTTAATTTGCATCCTCACTCTGATTGGATATGGGCATAGCAGAGGTATGGTCAATTTCCATGTTTGTCTATTATCAGGTAAGATTTCTATATCAACACTTATATCTATCTCCTTAATTATATTTATACTAGAGGCTCAGTGCATGGATTCATGCACCAGTGGGTCCCTTGTCAGGACCTATGGTGATTGGGCCTAAACTGGCATTCCAGCATCGCTTGCCACTCTTGCCTGCTACTTCTGCTCATTCCAGACCTGCTGTACCTGCCCTTGCTCGGTAAGTACACTGCACCTCTTGTCTGGCACCCATGGGTCAGCTGAGCAGTATTCCTGCTGTGGGAGCACAGTGACCAACATGGGGAAGTTCCTCCAGTAAGCCCTTGTGACCAGTGCCTGTTATAGTGACTGGTTAACTGGTTGAGTGGTCACATAGGCTTTTACATACATAGATTAATTTTTTTTTCCAATTTATAATACACTAGAGGCTCAGTGCACAAATTCATGCATCTTGAAAGGAACTGTGGGCCATGAGGATGTATTGGGCATGGGGGTGTGTCTAGGCCCTTCCTCTGTGCCCCCGCCTAGCCTCTTCCACTATGGCTACCATCCCCTGTCTGCCAGCAGCCCCTAACACTGCCACTACCACATATTGATGGCATCAGCCCCACTCACACCCTTTGATGGTGCAGAGTGACTTGACCAGCAACAGCAGTGGGTGCAAGTGGGCACTGCTGCCCTGATTGCTTCTCAGGATCACAGGGAGGTGGAGAAGTCCTCAGGGGCAGTCAGGGTTGGCATCTAGTGCTCACACCTGCTGATGGAACCAAATGATTGGGACTGGTGCTGGGTGCCAGCAGCTGGTGCAAGTGGTGGTACTTGCTCCGGGTGTGAGTGGGGCCATCACCAGAAGTTGGTGCAAAAGGCATCTGCCAGTTACAATCACCCCTCAGAAGCAGGGGGAGGTAGAAAAGCCATGAGGGACAATTGGGGCTGGCAGCTGCCACTGTACCCACTGACAGTGTTAAGCAATCAGGGCTGGCACTGGGGGCCAGCAGTAGGTGTGAGTGGCGGCTCTGGTGCCAGCAGCAGTTGTGACTGGGGCTGGCTCCAGCAGCATGTGCAGGCACTGGCAGCAGGTACAAGAAGCCAGCAGGATCACATCATGCAGGAGCAAAGATTTTTCAGTAAACACCAGGGGCTTGCCAACAACTGGCACCACACCTTGGTCTGGCACCCTCTCTCACCTGCTCCACCATCCCACTGTAGCCAATGCCCACCATGTTCTGTGCTCTGCTGCCTGTTACTGATGCTCTCCATGTTCTTCACACACCATAGTGACTGGTTGTTCAATTGTTTGGTTGTTCAACTGTTGAGTCAATTTGCATATTAGGATTTTATATATATATATATAGTTGTTCTTTGTATACAACATGCTCTAGTACAGAATTATTCAATAGAACTTTCTGCATTGGTGGGATTGTTTTGTATTTGAGCAGTTCAACTCAATAGCCACTAGCCACATGTGACTACTGAGCACTTTTTAAAAAAGTATATTTTATTGATTTTTCATAGAGAGGAAGGGAAAGGGATAGAAAGCCAGAAACATTGATGAGAGAGAGACATCAATCAGCCACCTCCTGCATGCCCTCTATTGCCTGCAATCAATGTACATGCCCTTGACCGGAATCAAACCTGGGACCTTTCAGTCCCCAGGCTGACACTCTATCCACTGAGCCAAACCGGTTTCAGCACTACTGAGCACTTTTAATGTGTCTAATGCCACTGAGGAATCAAATATTTTTATTTTAACTTAAATAGCTATAAATGTTGGTGAAACAGAAGGAGAAAAGGAGAACTGAAAGAGTAAAGTTCTGAAGATAGTGCAGAAGATGGTGCTAAAACCTATGTGAAAGAATTAGACTTAGCGAGGACAAAGGATACCTTTTCCGTTGTTAAAAGAGACAAAAAAAATATAGATGCTCATGGAATAGGTTAGTGGGAAAATGAGTGAAAATGAAGTATTAGGCAAAGGTAAGAGTAAAGACTGAGGAGCAGATGGGTATTTCAGGAGATACTATTATGGCTGATTGTATCCATAAGAGACCATAAAAGGGCATATAACAATTACATAGTTTACCTGACTGAAGAGAGGGCACATTTTAGCTTTATAAAAAAGTGTAACCAAAGGTTTTATTTATTTTTATTGAAAAAATGTATTTTCTAGGGTATAGTGCTATAGAAAATACTGATTTCAGATGAAGAACACCAAGAACAAGTTTAACCTGACAAAATTTTTTAAATTTTCATTTAAAATATTGGGGTTTCATAGGTTAATAGAATTATATAAGTTTCAAATGTATAATTCTATAACATATCATTGTGTTCTCACCACCTATATTCTAGTTTCCTTTTGTCAGCCTATCTCTGTCCCCTTTTATCTCTTTATCCTCCTTTCACCCCACCTTCCCTTCTGACATCTACCTTTCTATTGTTGTTTTTTTTCATTCGTTTGTTGCTTTCTGGATCATATCCCACATATGAGTAAAATTATATGTTTCTTATTCTTTATTGTATTATTCATTGCACTTAGCATGATACTTTCAAGATCTGCTATGTTATCACAAATGGCAGTATTTAATTCTCTAGTATGGCTGAATGATATTCTATTGCATATACTGTATGTATCACCTCTTCTTTATCCAACCATTCATTAAAGAACACTTCATTTTTTTCATATCTTGGTTATCATGAATAATGCTGAAATGAACACAGGAGTAGGTATATCTTTACAAGTAAGTGTTTTAAAATTTTCCAGGTAAATACCCAGAAGAGAGATTGTGGGGTCATATGATAGTCCTATTCTTAAATTTTTTAAAATATATTTTATTGATTTTTTACAGTGAGGAAGGAAGAGGGATAGAGAGTCAGAAACATCGATGAGAGAGAAACATCAATCAGCTGCCTCCTGCACACGCCCTAGAGGAGATATGCCCACAACCAAATTACATGCCCTTTACTACAATCAAACTGGGACTCTTCAGTCTGCAGGTTGATGCTCTATCCATTGAGCCAAACCAGTTAGGGCTATTATTAATTTTCTGAGGAAACTTCATACTCATTTCCATAGTGGCTGTCCCAGTTTACATTCACACCAGTAATTTATGAAAGTTCTTTTACTCCCACATCCTCTCTGCTTGTTATTTCTAGTCTTATTGATAATCACCATTCTAATAGGTATGAGGTTGTATCTTTGATTTGCATTTTCTTTATAGTTAATTAAGCTGAATATCCTATATAATAGAAACCTAATATGCTAAGTGTCTGGTCAACCAGTTGGCTGTTCAACCAATCAAAGCATAATTCTATATAATAAAAGGCTAACATGCAAATAGATCGAATGGTGGAACAACCAGAACAACTGAATAACCAAACCATCAGTCTCTATGACATGTGCTGACCACAAAGGGGTGTGCGTGGAACATGGCAGGTGTTGGCCATTGCAGGATAGTGGAGCAGATGAGCAGGGGCACCAGTTGTTGTTATCTGGGTAGCCTCTGATGGTTATTGAAAATTATTTGCTCCTTCATGCCATGGTTCCACCTAGACCTTGCACTTGCTGCCAGCACTGGCCTCACTCACACCTATAGCTGGCACCAGAGCTACTGCCCACACCCTACCAGTCCCCAGTACCATTTCCTATGCTTGGTGCCATAAGCGGGTGTAAGAAGCACCTGCTGGGCCTTATCTCCTCTGAGGGCTTGTGCAGCTGAGGGGTGATCAGGACAGTAGCCATTGCTCACACCCACTGCTGGCGCCAGGCCCAATTGCTCCATACCTTCATGGGGTGCAAGCAGGGCTGGTGCCTTTGGCCAGTGGGAGCAGCAGTGGTGGCAGGAGGGACTGGGTGGGGACGCAGAGGATGAGTCAAGATCTGCCTCTGTCCCTACCACAGCCTTGTAGCCCACAGTTCCTTTCAAGGTGCACAAATTTGTGCCCTGGGCCCCTAGTATGCTAATGATATGCTGCAATCAACCACTCACTATGATGTGCACTGACCACCAGGGGGCAGACAGTCGATTAGTCAACCAGTTACTATGACATGAACTGACCACCAGATGGCAGACACTGAACAGTAGGTTAGCTTGCTGCTGGGGTCCAACTGATTGGGATTTGAGTGAAATGGACCACATACACCCTAGAACCTTCCTGTGGTTTCTCCCCAGCTGACCAACCTCCCATGTCCCCTCAGCCCTGATCATACATTGGTGAGGTCCCTTGGCCTGGACTATGCTCTCTTACAATCCTGGGGAGATACCGGAGAACCAGTTTGAGCCCAATCCCACAGGCTAGGACAAGGGACCACACTAGTGCATGAATTCATACACTAGGCCCCTGTCTTTACACAAATCTGTTGGCTGTCTGTATGCCTTTCTTGGAAAAGTGTTTATTCAGGTCCTCTGCCATTTCTGGGAACCACTTTCCACGTCCCTTGTGGCTCAGGGTTTCTGGTTCAGGGTTCGGAATCTGAAGGAGGCTGCACGCAAATGAAAAGAGAGACTAGAAAATATTAATTTGGTAATATTGGGGGGCCAGGCAGGAGCCTTCCTCTAGTGGAAAGGGCTACCACCTGCTCTGGCCTTTTTCTCCTTTTTATTAAGGCTTTGGGACACACCTGTAGCCTTTAGGCAGGAAATTACAAGAACAGAAATTCACATGAAACAAACAGGTAGAGGCTGCTTCAAATAACAATGTTTCAACTAAACAGTGAGTGATTAACTCTTACCTTTTAGAGCAATTAAGGTTGACCAGTCTTTTAATCTCCTGTTCACAGCTATTAGTGAGATAATGTTTGGTTTCCGGTATCTCCCCCATTTTCTTTCCTCTAAAAAATCTTGCATCTGAGGACTAGAAATAAACATATAAGAACAAAAAATAAGACAAGCAACAATGGCTTTGCTAGGAGGTAAATGAATAAAGTCTGTAGTAAGTTTCATTCTGGGCCAACAGTCCTTTGAGTCCCAGTTTCAATGTCCAACAGTTTTTTAAGTGTACACGTTAGCAATAATATTTCAGTTCTGGATGGTTGACAAATGGTGGCCATGCAGTCCGACCCTCTCTGGTTTGGTCCTGAGCAACCTGCAGCTACGCACAGCTGCTGACTGCTAGGATGGCAAAGTTTCATCAGCATCTTCCATCTCTGGACCATTTCTCCTCTTCTCTTCATAGCTGAAGCATTCTCTGTTGTAGGAATTCACATGGTCTTGGAGCCGATTTTCTGAAAATATACAAACATATTCTCGACCAAAAGTTAGTAAAGGAATTTTTTCTATAAATTTGACTTGGGAACCTTTTTATTTTTTCCCAAATGATTTTTCCTTTGGCTTATTTTGAAACTATGTATGTTTTTCATGGGTGTCTTGCTATTAAATAAATAAATAAAAATTCTAGATCTAATTTGCTTATAGGATACTTTCCCTTATATAACATTACTGTACTATCTCCCCGTTTTTTATTTAATTATTAGGAGACTTTTGGAAAATTTTTATAATGATGACTTTAAAATTTAAAATTTTTTGCACAAAAATATGACTGCTTTATGTTTATTGCATATTAAGCAATTTTACCATGCAGTGAACTACCAACAGAAATTTTAGTTAATACTTTAGGAACAACTTTTTTCCAATACAATTAAATTTTCTTGAATATTGACTTATTTCAATTAGCCAATTTAAATGGCTTTGAAAACTTGACTATTTTATTGTCAAATTTAATATTCTAACAATATTATCCTGTAAATGTTAGTGAAAAGGATTATTTGCATTCTTGAGTAGTCCCTGAGCATTCCTGGTGTTAGGCTGGATTTAGAATATAGGGCAGCTGTTGGCCAAATCTGTCTGTTGCTGGGTCCTGATCTGAGCTGGGCCAAATCTGTCTGTCACCTGTGTCTCAAACTGAGCTTGGCCAAATCTCTGTCTGTCACTTGGGTCCCAATCTGAGCTGGGTGTGGGAAGCAAAGCAGCCATGGGGCAGGAGACCTTCCTTAGAAGGGGTGAAGGTTCAAGCCCCTGCAATGTTGGGGGATGAGTGTCTGTGCCTCACCTCGGTTGATCCCAAAATTTTCTCCTGATGGCCCCTCTGCGACTGTGTCTGTCTTAGGTTGTTCCTCCTCTGCAGAATCTTACCCTTCTTTGGCTAACCAGCTATCTTCTGGGGCCAAGCAGGGTGATGTGAAGTTCAGTTCCGTCTCCTTGGTAGCCTATGCCCCCATGGCTTCCACGCCCAGTACCTGCCTTGGGATCCCCTCCCCTACTGGCGGGGTCCCGGCACTGATCACATATCTTGGGAAACCCAGGTTTCTTCTCCAGGAAGGGCCAAACTCATATCATTGGGTACCAGCCACCAAGAGGATTCAACCTCAGCATGAACCAAAAGCTCAGGCAACAACTGTGGGAGGGTCCCTCTTGGCAAAAAGAGCAAGAAAAGCCAATATAGAATGCTCAAGTGCCTTCTCACTGCCTTAATTCCTTTCATAACCTTTTTTTGAAATTGCTACTAAACATTCAAAGAATTAGATTGTAAGTTTGTTTGGGATATTTGTCAAAAAATTATAATGACATTGTGGAATAATATCATGTAAGGATATTCTTTGTTCTAGGCCATAGCAATTCAATTTCAAACTGGCTATCAATTTCTTTTTGTATAGACAAGATCTTAGTTATTTTATTAGAATATTTAATCAAATTGCTTACAAAGACACTGGCTTTTCATTTAGCTGAAAGAAAACCTTGATTTAAGTAATTAAAGGAGTTATCTTCATTTAAAAGGCAAAGCAAATTTAGTAAATGTTCATGTCGGATTCACAAGCCACAAATGTTGCCCTGCCCCTAGCTTAGTACAGGCAGCTATGGACATTTTATTATTTTAAATTTTAATGTTTGAATTTTAAGAAATATTTAGTTACTTCATTTTGCCCTTCTTAGAGACCAAAATCTTCATAACATTTAAAATATAATTAATAGTTATTACTTTTTATTTGATAAGGCTTTCCATGCAATTTCAAGTATATTAGATCAGTTCAATTTAAAAAGATTTCCATTAAGAAGAGAGAATAAATTTCTTGTATTACTTCAGGCCCATGGAGCTTTCCAAGAATCATCTCTGTTAAAGCCTTGAAATTTTAACATGGAAAAAACCATCAAATAGATATATTCATATATGATTTAAAAAATAGAATACTTTTTATAATTATCTTAAGATATCAATCATATTTTAAACTTTTTTTTATATTAAAATTTTTCAGTTGGAAATCAGAGAATCCTTTTTTAATTAGACCAATAAACAACCTATTTTGAATTCCTAATTATTAGAGAAATTTTATTTTATTTTCTTCCAATTTAATTTGCATTTAGCTGAAAACCTTGATTAATAACACAAAATCTTCTCCTTTTGGTTCTTTTATGCCATTTTTCTTAAAAAATAAAGACCAGAAAATCCAAGATGGTGGCATAGGTAAACACCTACACTGCTGCCTCGCACAACAATTTCAAAACTACAACTAAAAGACAGAATGAACATCATCCAGAACCACAGGAAAGCTGGCTGAGTGGAAATTCTACAACTAGAAGGAAAGAGAGGGGCTCACAGATACCCAGAGGAGCTGCAAAAAGCTGAGGTACAGAGACACGCGCTGAGAGAGCGGGTGCCCGAGTACCTGGCTGACTTTCTCTGGCGGGAGGGAAACGGAGACTCCCAACGGCATTGAACCCCTTATCCTATGACACTAAACCCCAGATCCAGCTGAAACTCGTACAGGGGGAGTTTGGACTGTGAAAAGGGAGAAGTGCACGGAAATTTAGGGGAGTCGCAAAAGATAGGAGGTTTGGTCGCGCACGCGCATGGCTCTGCGCGGAGGACAGATTGTTGATTGTGCTGCTGGCTTTCCCGACTGGGCGGGAGACAGACCCGCCCAACTGTGCCACTTCTGAGTCCACTGGGCCCCTGTTTCGGGTGAAACCCTTGAGACCTAGACTCGTGTGGTCCTGGCGGGCAGGGGAGCTGGAAAGGCAGAGGTCTAGAGGCACTGCGGGCACACGCACACAAGGACATCTCCAGCGATTACCCAGTCACATGAGACTCGGGGGCCGTGGAGGGAGGAGCCAACTGGAAGGCAAGGCGGTCCCTTAAGCCCTGAGACTCCACCCATCGCAAGCTCAACAGAGGCTTATGTGGTTTTGCAAGTAAAATGTTTCCCCAACATAGTGAAAATGCCAAGACAAGGGAAGGGATCACAAACAAAAGCAATGGAGGAAAAAAAAAAAAAAACGACTGGATATAGAGTTCAAAACCACACTTATAAGGTTTTGCAAGAATATGCTAGAAAAGATGGATAAGTTTATCAAGTCCCAAGAAGAGATGCAAAAGGAC
Source organism: Lasiurus borealis (assembly GCA_004026805.1). Lineage (NCBI taxonomy): Eukaryota > Metazoa > Chordata > Mammalia > Chiroptera > Vespertilionidae > Lasiurus > Lasiurus borealis. Next base: position 109,830 of record PVJN01000750.1, read on the forward strand.
CAACTAGAGATGCTAGAGATGATGCATAAATTTTGCGAGTCCCAAGAGGAGATGAAAAAGGACCAACTAGAGACACTGATTGAAATAAAAAATATTAAACAGAGTCCTAACAGCAGACTAGAGAAAGGCAAGAATCAAGTCAAAAATTTGAAATATAAAGAAACAGAAAACACTCAACTGTAAAAGCAAGAAGAGAAAAGAATCCAAAAATGTGAAGATAATGTAAGGAGACTCTGGGACAGCTTCACATAAAAGGAATCCAAAGAGGACCACACCAAGACACATCATAATTAAAATACCAAGAGCAAAAGACAAAGAGAGAATATTAAAAGCAGCAAGAGAAAAACAGTTTATTACCTACAACGGAGCACCCATATGACTGTCAGCTGATTTCTCAACAGAAACGATGCAGGCCAGATGGGAGTGGCAAGAAATATTCAACGTGATGAATAGCAAGAATTTACAACCAAGAATAATCTATCCAGCAAAGCTAACATTCAGAATTGAAGGGTAGATAAAGAGCTTCACAGATAAGAAAAAGCTAAAGGAGTTCATCAACTCCAAACCAGTATTATATGAAATGCTGAAGGGTACTCTTTTAGAAGAGGAAGAAGAAAAAGGTAAAAGCCAACAAGTGAATCTAAAAATTAAGTGAATTAAAAATTTGATCAACAGAATAAACTGGTGAATATAATAGAATCAGGAACACAGAAAGGGAGTGGACTGTTAATTCTTAGGGGGAAAGGGATGAAGGGTGTATAGGGAGAGACTGGACAAAAATCATACACCTATGGATGAGATCAATGGGAGGGAGCTAAGGGCAGAGGGAGGGATGGGAGCTGGGTGGAGGGGTGATATGGAGGGGAAAAAAGAGAAACAAATGTAATAATCTGAATAATAAAGATTTAATTTAAAAAAAATGATGTCTAAAAAAAATAATAATAAAAACAAAATAAAGACCAGTTCTGGGTTTTTCTTTTTTACAGCTTTTGCGGAGAGATTTCAACCCTGTCTAATATGTCCAGAAAAGTGGACAATTGCATGCATTTCTTTTTTAAGCCGGGCTTCTCTCCTCATGAGTACAGAAATTCCAGACACAACTCTAAATTTTTAAAACTTTTTCATGGCGAGAAAGGAGACTTTACTATACTGGGATAGTGGACTTTCATAATGGATTGCCACAGTGTCTCTCTTCCTCCACATCCTGCTTACTTCAGGGGAAAGCATCAGTAACAGATCTGGCCGAATTTATTTTCATGCTTAAAAGATAAAGACAGATCTTAATTTTTTTTCTTTCTTTTTCGCTTTCCGAAGTAATAACTAGTACCTAAGTTAGCCAAGATTTGCATTTCCCTACGAGTTCTTCTATAATTTTTAAATGAAAAGTTAACTAATCTCATTGCAGGAGAGCAGAGAGCCTTGCCCTTTCCTGCCACCTTTGAATTTCTCCACACCAGAGGCGGTTTCAGCAGTGGAGTTTCACTTATTACAGATTTCATATTTCAAATGCAAGTAAGATTTTAATGAAGAAACCACATTATTTAAGCATGCAAACCAAAAGTCTATAATAAAGTTTACTTTATATTTATAACCTAATTCTTTCCTATTAGCCTGGCTGAAAAAGGCATTCCCACCCTACTTACAGATCTCGACTCTGCAGTTAATCCGTGGGCTTTATGTACATTGAATTCCCCTCACCTTTACCTAGGTGAATTTTCCCTCACCATTTTCCTTAGTGAATTTTCCTTCCTTCGCTTTTAGGCGAAAATACCTTCTCCTCCAGATGTCCTGCTGTCAGGCTCCAGATGTGGGCAGGAAACCCTTTCCACTTTTCCTGTTGGGCACCAGATGTGGGAACCTCTTTTCATGTCCAGCATGGTTCAGGGTTCCTGGTTCAGGGTTTGGGTTCTGAAGGAGGCATCATGCAAGTGAAAAGAGAGAGACTAGAGAATATTAATTTGGCGATAATGGGGAGCCAGGCAGGAGCCTTCCTCTAGTGGAAAGGGCCAACCCCTTGCTCTGGCCTTTTTCTCCCTTTTATTAAGGCTTTGGGACACACCCATAGCTTTTAGGCTGGAAATTATAAGAGAAATTCACATGAAACAAACAGGTAGAGGCTGCTTTAGCTAACAATGTTTCAACTAAATAATGAGTGATTAGCTCTGACCTTTCAGAGCAATTAAGGTTGACCAGCCTTTTGGTCTCCTGTTCACATCTATTAGTGAGACAATGTTTGGTTTCCCGCAGGATTGCTTATTCCTTTTAGTTAAGTTGTGTGAATTCTTTATATATTTTAGATATTACACTCCATCAAAGTTATGTTTGCAAATATTTTCCCCCATTCAGTTGCTTGCCTTTCTGTTTTGCTGATGATTTCTTTTGCTGTGCAGAAGCTTTTAAGGTTGGTATAATAACTTTTGCCTTGTATTTGGGCCAGGTTCATAAATTCCTCTCCAAAACAAAAAATCATAAAGTTAGTATCTATGTTTTCTTCTATGTATTTTATTATTTCATGTCTTATCCCAATATATAAAAACCCAGGGTCTATAACATCCAAAATGACTGAAGACTTGACTGACTGAAAGTCAGTCCTACAGTCAGTGCTGGCTTGCCATGGTGATCCAACACTGACTGCTGAAGGGGCTGTGGAGATCAGGCCTGGAGAGAGGCCTGAAGAGAGAGGCAAGGTCTGATCTGCAGCCTCCTTTGCAGCTGTTAATCAGCCATTGCCTCTCTCTTTCTCTGGGCCTCACCAGAAGTCACACCTCTGTTTGTCTCCAGGCCTCCACACGGGCTGCTGATCAGCCCCATCAGTCTGAATCAGGACCAGAGATAGGCCCAGAGATATTGACTGTGATAGAAAACAACCAATAAAAACCAAATTTGGGTGAACTGAGAGGAGCCAATGACTGCCTAGGAGGCAGAGCTTTTGATACAGACGGGCACAGAAACCTACCAATCAGAACTAAATTGGCTGGCAGGGGAGGGCACTTAGGGCTAACCAGGTAGGCAGATTCAGTTAGGGGCAAGATTAGGCTGGCAGGGGAAGACAGGCAGGAGCAATCAGGCCAACAGGGGATAGCAGTCAGGGGAGAGATCAGGCTGGCAAGGGAGTGAAGTTAGGGGTCTCCAGGCAGACGCAGTTGGAGGCAACCAGGTTATCAGGGGAGGGCATTGATAGTGAGATCATCCCAGAAGAAGAGGGCAGTTGGGGGGGAGATCAAGTTGGCAAGGGAAGGGCATTAGGGGCAATCAGGCAGGCAGGCAATGAACACTTAGGAGCCAGCAGTCCCAACTGAGAGGATGTCCAACTGCTGGTTTATTCTTAATCTCACAGGGATTGGGCCTAAATTGGCAGTTGGACATTCTCAAGGGGTCCCTGATTGGAGAGGGTAAGGCTGGGCTGAGGGAAGTCCTGTTAGTGCACAAATTTTGTGCACCGGACCATTAGTCTAAATTATTAAAGGCCTGTGGTTGTAACACCATAACACCATAATGACCAATTACTGGACTCACAGGAAGTGCATTGATGGATCCCATAGTGGCTGTGGTGGGAGGGACTCTGGGGTCTTGCAGCAGTGGCAGGAGGGAGTCTGGGGTCCCAAGGCATGGGAGGTGTAGATCTCACATGATTTCATGCACTGGGCCTCTAGTATTTAATATTTTGATCCATTTATAGTTAAATTTTGTGTGTGATGTCAGGTAGTAATCTTGTTTCATTCTTTTGCATGTGGCTTTCCAATTTTTGCAACACCATTTTTTATGAGGTGTTCCTTTATCCATTGTATGTTTTTGTCTCCTTTGACAAAAATTAGTTGCCAATGTGGGTTTATTTCTGGGCTTTCAGTTCTCTCCGTTTCTATATTTCTGTTTTTTTCTGCCAATACCATATGCTGCGATTACTGTAACTTTTAAGTATAATTTGAAGTCAGAGAGTATAATAGCTTCAGCTTTGTTGTGTTTTTTTTTTTCAAGATTGATTTGGCTACTTGGGATCTTTTGTGATTTCATATAAATTTTGTGTTCTATTTCTTTGTGCTAATGTCAATAGGATTTTAATGGAGTTTGCATTAAATCTGTATATCGTATCAGGTAACATGGAAATTTTAATTATGTTGATTCTTCCAATCTATGGTTGCAGAGAATCTTTCTATTTCCTTGTCTAACAATATATTTTGACAAAGTAATGCCATTAAGTAGATTATATTTAATACATTTATAGATTTATTATAAATCTGTTTTTATGTTTACATGTTGATATGCATCTATAAATTTATATCTGTGAGTCATTGAAGGGCATTGATAGGGTAAAGATAGGATCATGATTATGGGTGGGTCTAGTAACAATAAAGTATAAAATAGTTATACTAGTTTCTTTAGAAACTAGTCTTAAATAGTTTGGACCTAACAATTGGATCCAACTGATAACTAAACACATCATAGGAATATTTCATTATATGCTTTGTATATGTAGACATTTCCCAAACTCCAAATTTTTGGATAATGATAGTGTACTATTAGATGATTTTGTTGTTTTTAAAAAAAATAACACATTCAGATGCATTCTTTAACAGCAGATTTTCTTCTGTGTTCTTGCTTCTTTTTACTAGCTGAAGAATTTTGTTTTTCTGTTTCTTGAACCATCTTTCCTTCACTCACCAAGTACTTTGTAGTTTTATGACAAAATCCTCTATGTTGTCACAAATGGCAGCATTTTATGGTAGCTCTGTGATACTTGAGTTAGGATCTGGGGATCATACTTCAACAGCGAGTTGGCAAAATGGAAACTGAAAAATTGATTCTGCTTAACTTCATATACATTTTGCCTATATTCTCAACAGAATGAGTCTTATGGACCTTACTTGGCTTTTTCTTAGATACTTAATTCATCATTTACCATGTGAATTTTAGGCCATTCACTGTGAGTGCCAAATCAAGGCAATATGAACAATAAAATGTCTTAAATGCAAGAATAATATTGAAAATCAAATGCCTATGTGATTGTAAATCTATATTTATGTGTGGGATCCATGGGTGAATTTATTTATGATATCAATGAGGCTATCACATTTAAAATTTTTTGTTAATATTAGATTTTATAATAATCATTCTTTAAGCATCTTCTACACAGAATGTCTATACAGATATTTCATTAATAAGCATAGTTATTGCTTATTAATGAAACACATTGCTTAGGCTGTCATGATGGAGAGATACTCTGTAAATACTTTTTGCATGGGTTTTCCTCCAAATCAGTAGGAAAATGTGTAAAGAAACATGAAGCAAATGCTGTGTAAGATGTTGAAAGACAGATTGCTTAGTTGTTCTGGGAGGTCTGCCTATTCCAAGGGAGAATTTTCCCCAAACTCAGTGAGAGATTCTCTTAATTTTTGTTCATAAGTCCTAAAAGAGATGATACTACACCTCTCCACCTTTAGACCAATAAATAAATAAATAAATAAATAAATAAATAAATAAATAAATAAATAAATGGCATATCATGTTGAAATAGTAATTCTGATAGTAATTCTGAATACCTACTATTATGAAAGTGAGGTTGCTTTGTCATTTAATATTTAACTTCAAACATACCAGGGTATTAAGTAAAAATAACTTATATTTTAAGAACTTGCATTCTACAGTAACCCAGTGGCAGAGGGAAATCACTCTCCTACTTCAGGCTATTAGCTGAGGGCACTTAAAATAAGATTGAGAGTTAAAATGAAAACTAACACTAGTGTCTCTTCTGACCACACTGCATAATATAATGTACTTAAACTCTTCCTGCAAAATCCTGCTGCTTTTCCAGTGTTTGATATTCTGACCATGTTTGAACTCTTGAACTCTGACAGAGAGGAGGGACTTAGAGAGTCTGTCATCTGATCTGTGTTATAAGGCAAATGAAATAGCTTTCTCTTTGATAGCATGCCTTTCTGCCTAACAGTTGGTGGGAAATTAAAATTATCTGGATGGGGAAGACTGGTGAAAGGTCTGAGAACATGTTTTTTGGGAGGGCTTTTCTGAAAAAGAGGCAGGGTTTATTTTCCCCTCTTATTTTCTGCCACATATTAATAATATTTCACTGCTTATTTATTCATTTTTATGATTTACTCCAAGTCTTGAAGGAGAAGGAATTCCTGTTATGCTACTGTCCAGCCAGGATGGTGGTTAGATGCTGACATTTTGAATTCCAGCCATATTAATTGCTGGGTAAAAGCTATAATCTTTCTCTCTTTGAAGCCCAAAGCTGATTTTTTAGGCAACACTTCAAAAGCAAAGCATAACTGATGAGGCATATTTCCTACCAGCTCTGAATTATCATGATTGACGCAGCTTGTGTTAGTCTACATGTGCCTTACATATTTGGCTATCTAATCAAACAATTTGATTTTGATATTAGAGAGCAAAAGAAAATACCTTGTGTTATCTCCAGGGCAATCTACAACCCCTTGTGAGATATTTCAGTGGTTATTTAAACCACCTTAGAAATAGAAATACCTAAATTATTTTTTTTCTTACACTAGAAAACATGACTCCTAAAAGTTTTCCTCTCCTCGCCTCTCTTCCCCTCTCCTTTCCTTCCTTCTCCTCCTCTCCCTCTCCTTTCTTCCCTCCCTTCCTCCTTCTCCTGTTCTGGCACAACATCATATAAATTATCAGTCTCAGTCCATTATGATTAATGACAAACGTCTATGAAATAAGGTATTTCATACATTCTCAAATTATTATAACTCTTGGAGATTTTTTCAAAATAATTTTTAAAATATATTTTTATTGATTTCAGAGAGGAAGAAAGAGGGAGAAAGAAATAGAAACATCCATGATGAGAGAGAATCATGGATCGGCTGCCTCCTGCAGGTTCCCCACTAAGGATCCAGCCTACACAACCTGGGCATGTGCCCTTGGCTGGAATTGAACCTGGGACCTTTCAGTTTGCAGGCTGATGCTCTATCCACAGAGCCAAACTGGCTAGGGCTCAAAATAGTTTTTAACATCAACTATTTAAAATTCAACTCAATGTATATGAAGCAAATATAACCAAGATTTTAAAATAAGTATACAGTATAAACATTTTGTAAAAGAATAAATGAAAATGACCGCTACCAAAACAACAGCAACACCAACACAAAATTAGAAAAAGATAAAAAATGGAAATCCATGAAACTTTTTATTGGTATGTCTTTCACTTGCAGCTTGTTTATCTCTAGATTTGCACTACAGGGACTTTCTTATATAGGATTTGCCAAGTGTACTTAGTGTGTAATGTATGAGCAAGATTAACAGTATTTCAGATCAAAGGAGGACACTGCTGCATAGTCTTAGGAGATGTCATTCACTCCCATTATGGCTCATTTGCACAAGATTTTCATGTAATATGAGCCATTGTTCTGATGGCAGTGATTTGACATAAAGGAAAGGCTGAATTGCATCTGAGTCCTGGGCAGTCAGGCTGGGGGGTATCTTGGTCCCAAAGAACTTGCCAATCATAAAAAGACACTGTTACTCAGTTAAGGGTCATCCCTCCCCCTACATGGCCTCGTCCCCCACTCTCCTTGTTTTTAAGGTAGAAAACTTCTTGAATGTTCATGAATACCATAGAAATCAGGCAATGCCTATTTGTGCTAGATTAGATTCACTTTAACCAAAGTTTCAGATACCTTATTCAAAAGGCAAGTTATGAGCCATTTTGTGAACTGATTTTTCTTCTCATGTTTTCTGCCATGAGTGTTTTAATTTTAAAATAATTGCAGTAATAATATTATGCCTGAGTTAAATGAAAACTTTTATTTAAGCTATATTTGTGTTTTCCTAGTTTCATGGCTATGCATGAATGTATGTTTACAGTATGAGTCACTAACATCCTCTTTCTTTCTGCAAGTTAGAGTTAAAAGAAAAAAAGAGAGGTATTATTGCTGCTTCAATCATGTCTGATTATGTAAATGAAAAATATTCTGTCAAAATCTGGGTGATCTCAAATGTAATTGTATTTAACTAGAGACTATAATCTTATTAACTCTATTCAACATATCACAATATAAAAATACATTTAGATGTATTAAATATACATAGAACTAAAGCTTTTGAAGTGGTTTATTCTAACTATTAAATTAATTGTAAAGAATTAAAGATAAAAACTACATTAGAATATAACCTCAGTTTAGTGTCTGGTTTGAGTTTTTTAATGCATTTTAAGTGTAGAATTGTGATACTCACACAGCATTTATCATTTCTGGCAGGGTCATGCTAGTTTTACACAGTGTTTATTAAATATTTTCAGTATAGAGATGCACCAACATTTTTAGATTATAAAATTTTATTTTATAAAATATCTTACCTGAATTTGCATTTAGAACAAGATTAACTATAATTTTTTAGCTTTTTTACTCTTTTTTAAGTTTTTATACATTAACCATAATGTCAAAGAACAAAAGAAGTGAGCTCATTTGATTTCATCATTTGGAAACATGTTTTTAAAAAGCACACACATAGAATTCACTATTATTAGTAATCTTTAAATGTTTTGTAAAGATAAGAGTGAATATAATTTTTTATTTAAAAATTTTCCCCGTTCAATTTCAATTAAAATAAGTAGTGCATTTGAAGCTAACCATAAAGAAGCTAGCATGCACAGTGACATATTGATTAAATATATATTCACTTAGAAAATTAAGATAACCATAGAAATTTAAAATGCATCATTAGCAGAATACTCCTCCCAGTTTTTAATTTGATAAATTTCACACATGGAAAAAGTTAAAAACAGAATATAAAAAAAAAAAAAAAACACGTGCATGTCCCTCACTCAGAATCAACAATTAACATTTTGCCATATTTACCTTATTTTCTTTCCATTTGAAAATGACACCCTAACATTTTTCAGTATGCATATCCTAAATACAAGAATGATGTTCTGAGATAACTATAGTATTAGAAAATTGAAATAGTTTTAGAAAATCTAGAATTAAAGATAATTTAGAACTCAGGAAGAATAAAACACATACACACAGACACATACACACACACACACACACACACACATAATAAAAATACAACAACTTTAATGATCTATTACATAAGCAGATTTTCACTTACTTTAAATTCAAGCTTTACATATTACTATTTCTATTGTAATTTATAGGCAGGTTTTTAAGAATAAATATTAAACTATTAGTTGTATGTCTTCTTCATTCTGAAACATTTTCAAACTATATGAACAACAGCGCCCTCTAAATTTGGATAACATGAGAAAAAAGGTATTACTGGTTGAGGAAAGGAGCATTTTAACAATATTTACTATGGGTTTGAGAACAAATGATGTAATTGTGATCCATTACAAAATTACACAGTAGTCTCTCATATGATTTTACAATATTTTAAACCATTGCTTTAGTATGGGAAATCAAAATTGAAAAACTCAATATTGTACCACTCAGCAAAGAGAATTACAGAAATAATAGTGAAAAGGAAATAGAAAGCTCTCTAGGAAAATACTTAAACCTATTTTAAAAATAAACAATCATGTGATTTAATGGATTTTCAGAAATCAGTTATAACTAGTTAACATTATAATATTTTTCTTTCTTATATAAAGAGGACATTGAGATGTTTTCAATTTCAGAAATGGATTCAAGACTATGTAAAAAAGTTTTATAAATCTTGGTATTTGAATAAAAATGCAAACTTAAGATATTACATATTAATTATGTGTTCAGTAACTGAAATAAAATTGTTTAAGTTCTTTTGAAAATATTTTAAGATTAAGCCATAATTAAATTAAAATTATAAAAACATACTAAATACAATCCATTTACTCATATGTGGACATTTATGTCTATAATTAAGTAGCAAAACTATCCCTAATACAATTACAATAGTATCCCCTAGATAATTAAGAAGCAAAAACATTATACACATTATAAATTTTAAAATATTGTGACATTTGTGCAGCATGGAATAAAATTTTTAATAACATATTTGCAAGTTCTTTTTCTAACTATAAATACTTTGTTTTATGACATCTGAGGTTTAATTTTTCTCAATAATCAAGTTGGTAAAAAATGTATTTAATAATAAAATTAATCCATTGTATGGCCTTTAAAAGATTTAGTTTTGTTTAGTTTCATGCTTTTTCCCCAGTGCAACTTTTTCAATTAAAAATAATATTTATTCATAATTGACATTGTTTAAATATATTATTTTACATACAAGTTTGAGGAAGCCTAAAGTAAAAACCTTGTATTAAATTATTTGTGAGTTTGTTAATTGGCAAGGAGCAGATTAGGCTAGCTAAAAACAGGAAAAATGTTACTCCTCATTAATTTAATGCAAGAGTTTCAATGTCTAAGTCATTTTATTTAAATAAAAACAATCACAGAAAAATTAGAAATCAAGCATATTTTGTTTGAAAAAATAGTCAACTAAAATATACAAAACAAACTCCTACAGACTGCTTTGTACATTTTAAGTTATAGCAAACCTGAATAATATAACTCATAAGAAAAAAAAAAAGAATGCCCTTTAAAATGATTCCTTTAGTTTCTCCTTTGCTTGATGGCATGAAAAATCTTATAGCATGCTCACATTTATAAACAAAATGCCAGTGACTCTGGGAATCATCCTAAGAGCAAATTAAAACAGTGAAAGAATGATGCAAATAATTGTTTCATATGTACTTTGCTTGTGACTGCTGTAATCATCAGGCCTGATTTACAAATGTAGACTTGAAGGTTCCTCAGCTTCCTGCAGGGCAGAGAAGACTTACTTTGGCACTCACCCTTTCGCCCTTGTAATTACCACTTAAAACTATGCCCTGGTACTTCCAATTTTCAGTCTCCTGATTGAACACCTCATTCTGTGCTAACAAGGTGTACAAGGTATTTGAACAGAGGCTCCAGTTGGAAAATTTTTAATGGTTTTCCTCATTAAGCGTTGCTATGCTAGTTTTGGTAATTTGGTAATTGTCTAAATTTCAAGTTGGTTTCTTCCCCATTTAGCTTAAAAAAGGATGCTACGTTTAAGACAATAACAGTAACACTGGTTGCAAAATTGACAAGGGAAGTTGCCTGATGTTTGTGTTATGCAATAGTTTTCACAGAATTAATAAAATTATCTTGAATGCCTAGGTTTATTCTCCAGTTATTTTTATGAAATGATTAAAGAGAAACCATATAAAGTTGAAGATAAACATTTTTTCACAGGATGCATCTATGAAGTAGCTAAGATTTCCTGGAAGTTTAGAGGCTAAAGAAGAAGCAACAAAAATGATTTATTTAAAAATGTGTGGAACAATAGAATTATGACAGTGCTTTAAAATATTTTGTCAAAAATTGTTTAATTCTATTATTGACACCTAGTCTATTTCTATAAATATATTAGTAGGTATTTAAAAAATAAATATAGCCTAATTAAAACAATGCTAATTACTTTACTTACTATTACAATGACTTCTCATGATCATTAATTACAGTCTATTTTTATTCAAAGATAGACAATTTTAATAGATATGTTTTTCTACTAACTGTTTTTTTAAAATATAACTTCAGATGTCATCTGAATGCTTAAAATTGGCTTTTAGAAATGTAAAAATCCTGAGAACCTTTTTTTTATGAATCAAATGCATTAACCTCTGAAAATGCCCCTAACAATGCCAAATTATTTTGTTTGTATATTTCTTTATATTTCTATACTTTGTAAAAATACATTTCTTAAGAAAAATTAAGAGAAAATCATTTTATATATCCTTTGATTTAGTAAAAAACCTATGATTTACTTTATCAATTCAGATTTAAAAGGCAAACCATTTCTGAAAAGAGTTTTTCTTACACATTCTATATATATTTTATTCTTAATCATGAAATGCTTTGCTAAGTTTGGCAGCACTGTCTCCAGGGATTTATTTTAAATTACTTTCAGTGATTTGGACAGTTGCCATTTTATCATGGAGAGGAAAAGGTAGGAGATACAAAGGGCTATTTTAAAGTGATTTGTGTGGCAGTTTTCTCCTCTGTCACTATTATGTCCCTGCTGCCTGAGTGTGACAATGTGGTGCTTGCTAACATTTTGGCAATAATTTATTGGGATGAGTTTTCTTTTTTTTTCTTTTTTTTTTTGCCTGGAATTCAGCCTGCAATCCTTTTAACACTCTGCTAACAGGCCCAAGTTCTCTATAGGCTTATTTATTTCTCACTTTGGAACTGTGCACTCACACCAAAACCTAACTGTAAATCTGTAACTTTTGTTTTTGAATTGGAAGTTGAATACAGACCTTGACTTGTGCATATAAAAAAGGCTGCCTTCCAGTATAAGTGGTTTTTGTATTTCATGAATCAAGCCCCAAGTTATTTACATCAAGGAAATAGGATATCATTATTTTGCCTTGTAAAAATACTAATGCATGGATGTAATTTTACTGTTTATTTGACCAAGTTTCTCAGGCATTTTAAAATTCTGCAACACAAAGAAAAAACTGATGGCTACAGTATAATGTTGACAGGCTTTAATCAATCAATATAAAGAAACAATTTTTGATGTTTATAAACCATTATATTTTTATTTGTCTTTAAAAATCTAGAAAATAATGTATGCATTTATATTGAAAGTTCTGCGAATATTTATCAATCTTGGAATGTCTGAAATCTTTCTGCTTAAAATTAGGAGTTATGGTTTAATTTTTAATTTTTTTCATTGTTATCTCTCACAAACACTATTTATTGAAGAGACTGTCTTGACTCCACAGTATGTTCAAGCCTCCTTTGTCAAATATTAATTGAGCACAGTGGCTTGGGTTGATTTCTGGGTTCTCTCTGGGTTCTCTGTTCATTTCCCTTGGTCTATATGTCTGTTCTTGTGCCAGTACCAGGCTGTTTTGAGAAGAGTGGCTTTGGAATATATCTTGATATCTGGTATTGATATCCCATCTATTTTATTCTTCTTTCTCAGGATTGCTACAGCTATTCTGTTTTTTGTTATTTTCCTTTTTTTCCAGATGAATTTTTGGAAAGTTCTTTCTAGGTCTGTGAAATATGCCATTGGTATTTTAACGGGGAATAAATTGAACCTATAGATTGTTTTGGGTAGTATGGATGTTTTAATAATGTTGATTCTATCAATTTATGAACAGGGTATGTTCTTCCATCTGTTTATGTCTTTCTCTCTCTCTTTTTTAAGTGTCCTGCAGTTTTCTGTGTATAGGTCTTTTACCCCCCTATTTAAGCTTATTCCTAGGTATCTTAATTTTTTGTGTGTGTGCAATGGTAAATGGGATTATTTTCTTAATCTCTTTCGGTAAATTCACTATCAGTGTATACAAATGCAATAGATTTCTTTTTCTTTTTTTATTGTGTTACATGTATACGTATCTAACCATTGCGCCCCCTCCCTCCCAGGCATACCCCAACCCCCAGTGTCTATGTTCATTGGTTATGCTCATATGTATAGATACAAGTCCTTTGATTGATCTCTTATCTACCCCACCCACCTCTCCTTAATCTTCCTGCAATAATTTCACAGTCTGTTTGATGCTTTAATGCCTCTGTATCTATCCTTTTGTTCATCAGATTACAGTGTTCTTTATTATCCACAAATGAGTGAGATCATGTGGTGCCTCTCCTTCATTGACTGGCTAATTTCACTATGCATAAGGCTCTCCAGTTCCATACAGGTTGCTGCAAATGGTAAGAGTTCCTTCTTTTTAATGGCAGCATAGAATTCCATTGTGTAGATGTACCACAGTTTTCTGATCCACTCATCTGCTGACAGGCACCTAGGCTGTTTCTAAATTGTAGCTATTGTAAATTGTGCTGCTATGAACATAGGGGTGCATAATTCCTTTCTGGCTGGTGTTTGTAATTTATTAGGATAAATTCCTAAGAGTGGGATTGCTGGGTCAAATGGGAGATCCATTTTTAGTTTTAAAAAAAAAGACTCCATAATGTTCTCCCCAGTGGCTGCACCAGTCTGCATTCCCACCAACAGTGAACAAGGGTTCATTTTTCTCCACATCCTCGCCAACACTTGTCGTTTGTTGATTTGTTGATGATTGCCATTCTGACAGGTATGGCATTCTGATGGTATCGCATTGTCGTTCTGATTTGCATCTCTCCGATAATTATTGTCTTTGAACATGTTTTCAGGTGTCTCTTGGCCTTCCTTCTGTCATCTTTCGCAAAGGTTCTATTTAGGTCCATTGCCAATTTTCTTATTGGATCATTTATCTTCCTTTTATTAAGTTGTATAAGTTGGCTGTAGAGTTTGGAGATTAAACCTTTATCAGTGATAACATTTGCAAATATGTTCTTCCATACAGTGGGCTTTCTTGTTGCTTTGTTGGTGGTTTCTTTTGCTGTACAAAAGCTTTTTATTTTGATGTAGTACCATTTGTTTGTTTTTTCTTTACCTTACATTGCCTTTGGAGTGGTATCAGTGAAGAAGTTCTTTAGGCATATGTCTGAGATTGTGCTGCCTGTGGATTCCTCTAATATTTTTATGGTTTCCTGCCTAATGTTTAAGTCCTGTATTCATTTTGAGTTTATTTTTGTATTTAGTGTAAGTTGGTGGTCCAGTTTCTTTTTCTTGCATGTATCTGTCCAATTTTCCCAGCACCATTTATTGAAGAGGCTATCTTGGCTCCATGGAGTGTTCATGCCTCCTTTGTCAAATATTAGTTGAGCATAGTGGTTTGGGTGGATGTCTGGGTTCTCTATTCTATTCCATTGGTCTATATGTCTGTTCTTGTGCCAGTACCAGGCTGTTTTGAGAACAGTTGCTTTGTAGTATAGCTTGAAATCTGGTATTGAGATCCCACCTACTTTATTCTTCCTTCTCAGAATTGCTGTGGCTATTCGTGGTCTTTTTTTGTTCCAGATGAATCTATGAAGAATTCTTTCTAGGTCTGTGAAATATGTCGTTGGTATTTTAATGGGTATTGTATTAAATCCGTAGATTGCTTTGGGTAGTATGGACATTTTAATGATGTTAATTCTCCCAATCCATGATCATGGTATGCTCTTCCATCTGTTAACATCTTCCTCTATCTCTTTTGTCAGTGTCCGATAGTTTTTCATACATTTCTTTTACCTCTTTAGTTAGGTTTATTCCTAGGTATCTTATTTATTTATTTATTTTTTTTTGGTGCGATGGTAAATAGGATTGCTTTTTTAGTCACTCTTTCTGTAATTTCACTATTAGTGTATAGAAATGCCACAGATTTCTTGCCATTAATTTTGTATCTTGCTACATTGCTGAATTCATTTATTAAGTCTAAAAAAAATTTGATGCATTCTTTTGGGTTTTCTATGTACAGTATCAGGTCATCTGTGAATAAGGACAGTTTTACGTCTTCTTTTCCTATTGGATGCCTTTTATTTCTTCTTCTTGTCTGATCTCAATGGCTATTAATTCCAGTACTGTGTTGAACAGGAGTAGTGAAGGTAGGCATCCCTGTCTTGTCCCTATTCTTAGGGTAAGTAGTTTTAGTTTTTGCCCATTGAATATGATGTTGGCTGTGGGTTTGTAATATATGGCTTTTATTATTTTGAGGTATGATCCTTCTATTCCCACTTTTCTGAGAGTTGTTATCAAGAAAGTGTGTTGGATTTTTGTCAAATGCTTTTTCTGCATCAATTGATATGACTATATGATTTTACCTCTCAATTTTTTATGTAATGTATCATGTTTATTGATTTGCAGATATTGTACCATCCTTACATCCCTGGGATAAATCCTACTTGGTCATGGTGTATGATCTTTCTGATGAACTGCTGGATCCAATTTGCTAGAATTTGTTAAGGATGTTGGCATCTATGTTCATGAGAAATATTGGCCTATAATTCTCTTTCATTGTGTTGTCTTTACCTGGTTTTGGTATTAGGGTAATGCTGACTTCAGAGAATGATCTTGGAAGTGTTCCTTTCTCTTGAATTTTTTGGAATAATCTGAGGACAATAGCTTTTATTTCTTCCTGGAATGTTTCGTAAAACTTCCCTATGAAGCCTTCTGGTCCTGAGCTTTTGTTTGCTGGAATCTTTTTTTTTAATTTTTTTTATTAATGTATTACATGTATACATATCTTCCCATGCCCCTTCCCCCACCACTCCCATGCATACCTTAAGCCCCAGTATCTTGTATTCATTGGTTTTGCTTATATGCATGCATAGTAGTTTTTTGGTTAATCTCTTATCTACCCCACCTCTCCCTAACTTTCCTGATGTAATTTGACAATCTGTTTGATGCTTTATTGCCTCTGTATCTATCTTTTTGTTCATCACTTTATAATGTTCTTTATTTTCCATAAATGAGTGAGATCATGTGGTGTTTTTTTTTTTTTTTTTCATTGACTGGCTTATTTCACTTAACATAATGCTCTCCAGTTCCACCCAGGTTGTTGCAAATGATAAGAATTCTTTCTTTTTTATGGCACCATAGTATGTTTGCTGGAAGCTTTTTGATGACTGCTTCAATTTTTTCCATAGTTTTTGGCCTATTAAAATTTTTAGAATCTTCCTGATTTAGTTTTTGAAGATTGCATTTTTCTAGGAATATGTCCATTTTTCCCAGGTTGTCCAGTTTTTTGGAATAGAGTTGTTTATAGTATTTTTGTGGGGTCTGTTGTTATTTTGCCTCTCTCGTATCTGAATTTGTTTATTTGGGTTCTCTCTCTTTGCTTCTTGGTGAGT
The DNA here is from genome assembly GCA_004026805.1 of Lasiurus borealis. Taxonomy (NCBI): domain Eukaryota; kingdom Metazoa; phylum Chordata; class Mammalia; order Chiroptera; family Vespertilionidae; genus Lasiurus; species Lasiurus borealis. The sequence continues at coordinate 126,503 of PVJN01000750.1, forward strand.
ATGGCTAGAGGTTCATCAATCTTATTTATCCTTTTAAACAATCAACACTTGGTTTCATTGTTCTTTTGTATTGGTGTGTTTTTGTTTGTTTGTTTTTGTTTTTATGTCATTTATTTCCTCTCTGATCTTTATTATCTCCTTCTTTCTACTCACTCTGGGCTTTTCTTGTTGCTCTCTTTCTAATTCTTTGAGTTGTAGAATTAGATGATTTATTACAAATTTTCTTGTTTTTCTGAGATAGGCTTATAGGCTTATAAACTTCCCTTTCAGGACTGCTTTCATTGTGTCCCATAGATTTTGTATTTTTGTATTTTTATTGTCATTAGTTTCCAGGATGTTTTTCATTTCTTCTTTGATCTCTTTGGCAACCCAATAACTGTTTAATTGTATGCTATTCAGCTTCCAAGTGTTTGAATTTTGGGGGCTGTTTTTATTATAGTTTATTTCTAATATTATTCCATTGTGGTCTGAGAAAATGCTTGATATGATTTCAATCTTCTTGAATTTGGGGAGACTTTGCTCATGACTCAATGTGTGATCTATTTTTGAAAATGTCCCATATGTCCTTTAGAAGAAAATATATTTTGTGGCTTTGCAGTGAAATGTTATGAAGATGGCAGTTAATTCCATCTGATCTAGTAAGTCATTTATGATTCCTGTTTATTTGCTGATTTTTTATCTAGAGGATATATCCAGTGATGTGTATTAAAGTCTCCTCCTATGATTATTTTGTTGTTGATCTCTCCCTTGATATCTTGCAGGAATTTTTTTAAAATATATATTTGGGTGCTCCTGCATTTTGTGCATATATGTTTATCAGGGTTATATCCCCTTGTTGTATCAATCCCTTTAGTATCATGAAATGGCTTCCATATGTCTTATTATGGCCTTCACTTTGTGGTCTATATAAGTATTGCTACCACAGCTTTTTTTTTTTTTCATTTGCCTGAAAGATATTTTTCCATCCCTTCACTTTCAGTCTTTGTGGGTTCTGTATTCTAAGGTGGGTCTCTTGCAGACAGCATATATATGGGTCTTGACTTTTTATCCATTCACTTACTTGATTGGAGTATTTAGTTCATTTATGTTTAAAGTTTTTATTGAAAGGTAATGGTTTGTATCCATTTTTATTTTTTTTGTGCCTGTGTTCTTTCTTACTTTTTTATTTCTTTTTTTTTATACCAGTCCCTTTATCATTTCTTGCATTGCTGGTTTAGTAGTGATAAATTTCCTTAGACTCTTTTTTTTTTTTTGTCAGTGAAGCTCCTTATTTTTCCTTCAGTTTTTTTAAAATATATTTTATTGATTTTTTACAGAGAGGAAGGGAGAAAGATAGAAAGTCAGAAACATTGATGAGAGAGAGATATCGATCATCCACCTCCTGCACACCCCACAGTGGAGATGTGCCCTCAAGCAAGGTACATGTCCCCGACCGGAATCGAACTTGGGAGCCATCAGTCTGCAAGCTGACACTCTATCCACTGAGCCAAACCGGTCTCGGCTTCCCTTCAGTTTTGAATGATTGGCTTGCTAGATTCAGTCCCTCTTTGCATCACTTTGTAAAGTTTCTTCCATTCTTTTCTCTCCTGATGTGTTTCTTTTGAGAAATTATTTGATAATCTAATGGGAGCTCCCTTGTATGTAACTTTCTGTCTCTCTCTTGCAGCCCTTAGGATTCTCACTTTGTCCTGAACATTTACCATCATAATTATGATGTGTCCTGATACGGATCTTTTTGGGTTCATCTTGTTTGGGACTCACTGAGCTTGTGTTACTTTTTTCTTCCCCGCATCATGGAAGTATTCTGACAATATTTCTTCAAATAGGTTTTCTAACCCTTGTTCCTCTTCTGTGTTCTGGCACCCCTATTATCCATATGTTGCTTCATTCCATGTTGTCCCAAAGCTCCCTGAGGCTCTTCTCCTGTCTTTTAATTTTTTTTCTCCAATTGCAGTTTAGTTTGGGTGTGTTTTGCTTCCCTATTCTCTAATTTGCTAATTCGGTTCTCTGTTTTAACTTTCTATGGTATTTTTTATTGAAGCTATATCACTCTTCATTTCCTCTTGATTCTTCTATAAGTTATTGACTTTTTCATCCATTTTTTCTTGATTATTACATAAGTTGTTGATTTTTTTTCCCTCCATACAGTTTATGAACGTATGACCCTTATGCTGAATTCTTTTTCTGACATATTGTTTACCTCTGTTTCACATAGCTGCTTTTCTGGCAATTCCTCCTTTCCTTTCTTTCAGGGGTTTCTTCATCTACCTATTTTTGGTCTCTCTGATTGATCTAAATATAGAGTCATGCAGGAACTGCTCCTTGTGTGGCAGTGGCTGCTCAGGCTGCAGTTTGTCCTCAGGTGGTCACCAAACTGGAGGCTCTTCAGTTGGCAGCAGCTCGTCCAGTGGGTGTTGTTTGCAACAGTGGTGTTTCCTCTGCCAGGTGGAGAAGGCTGCTCATACAGCTACTGTTCCTTTGATGGGGGTGATCTGCTCACATGGCTGCTGTGTTCCTCAGATGGGGCAGGCTGCTCATGAGGCTGCCACTTCTTGGACAGGAGCAGGTTGCTTGCTGGGCTAGTGCTCCTCACAAAGCTGCTGCTCCTCAGACGAGTGATGAGCTGCTTGCTTGGATGTTGCTCCTCAGGAGGGAGTGAACTGCTTGTGTGGCTGCTGCTCATCAGATGGGAGTGGTCCACTCACCCAGCTGCTGCTCATAGGACAGGTGCAGGTTGTGTGTGGCTGCTGTTCCTCATACCAATGTGGGAAGGGCAGGACTGTTGCTCCTAAGACTTGGGCAGTCTGCTCATGTGACTGCTGCTCCACAGATAGGGGCCAACTATTCACACAGCTGCTGCTCATCGGTTAAGTGCAAGCGGTGTGTGGCTGCTGCTTCTCAATCAGTATGGGCTGTGCAGTACTGCCATTCCTTGGACGTAAGTGGTCTCTTCATTTAGCTGCTGCTTCTTGGTTTGGGGCAGACTGCTTGGGTTGTTTCTGCTCCTCACATGGGAATGGGCTGCTCACAGTGCTGCTGTTCCTCATATGGGGCCAAGCTGCTCACACAGCTGCTGCTCCTTGGACAGGGGATGGACTGCTTGCATGGCTGCTGCTCTTCAGCTAGGGGTGGGCCACTCAGCCAACTGCTGCTCCTCAGACCACTGCAGGCTGCACAGGGCTGCTGCTCCTTGGATGTGGATAGGCTGTTTGGGAGGCTGCTGCTCCTTGAATGGTTGCAGGCTGCTCACACTGCTTCTGATCCTTGGGTGGGAGCAGGCTGCTGTGCAGCTGCTGCTCCTTGGACAGGGGCAAGTTTTTCACACAGCTCCTGCTGCTTGATTTCGGGCAGGCTGCACAGGGATGCTACTCCTCAAATGTGGGCAGGCTGCTCTTGTGGCTGCTGCTCCTTAAATGGGGTGGTCTGCTCAAGTTTTTGCTGCTCCTCAGCTGGGGGAATGAGCCATTTATACAGCTGCTGCTCCTTGAACAGGGGTGGGCCACGTGAGGCTGCTGCTCTTAGGCCTGGGGTGGGTTGTTCACGTGGCAGCTGCTCCTCAGATGAAGGGGGCAGGCTGCTCACATAGCTACTTCTCCTTGGACAGGGATAGGCCATGTGTGGCTGTTTCTCTTAGGCCTAGGGAAGGCTGTTCACATGGATGCTGCTCTTTGGATAGGAGTGGGCTGTTCACATGTCTGCTCCTCATGAGGTTGTAGTGCCCTGGGATAAAGCATTGGGCCAGTGTGGAGCATGCTTCAGAATTCACAGGAGCCTGCACCCAGGGTAGCTGGATATTCATGGACCGTGGGACCACAGCCGAAGTAGCAGGACCCTGGCAAGGGTGGCTGTAGAGTCCCTGAGGGCTCTCTGGGTGGAGGTGAGGCTGGGCTCCCAGTTACAACAGCTCTCCCCTTCAAAACAGCTAGAACTCTGAGGACAAGCTGGCCTCCTGGTACTGTTTGCAATGGTAGCAGATGCTGCCTAGATAGGCGAGTCTGATTAGCCTGCCCCAGAAGGTCCTGCAGGATCTAACTGTGCCTTTCTTTCTCTCTCTCTCTCTCTCTCTCTCTCTCTCTCTCTCTCTCTCTCACACACACACACACACACACACATCCCACGTGACCACACACTCCTCTTTTGTTTCCTCCCTCACTCATACTCTCTCCCTCACTTCTGCTCTCTTCTGCCTCTGTAGCTGAGTCTGGGGTGTTATTGACCCATTCATGGACAAGATACAACACAAAGGGAACAGAGCATGAATATACTTACAACACCAATGACCCCACTATAAGTAACCATCTGAGAAGAGAATTAGGAGAGAGAAAAGAGAACACAGATGATATCAAAGATAGAGAAAAAGATAAGAGAGAAAAGAAAAAGAAAAAAAGGGGAATATAATAAAAATTCATAGAAAAATAAAATAAACTATTAATATATATACAGTGGTACCTCAAGATATGAGTGCCCTAACATACGAGATTTTCGAGATACGAGCCGTCAAGCGAGCGATTTTTGCTTTGAAATACGAGCAACATTTGAGATAGGAGTAATGGCATGGATTGGCCAGCTGCACACAACCCACCAGTTTACTGTGACTCGAGCATCTCATAGTTTCCCACGCCTCAAGGTTACGGAACGAATTAAACTCGTATCTCGAGGTACCACTGTATATATATACATGTATACATGTATACACACACACACACACACACACACACACATATATATAACAAACACTCAACAAAGAGAGTGGGGGCAGAATTTGTAGAGGTCGAGCTTATATACAGAAAATAAGGTTAAGAATTGGATGTATATGGGGATGTTCTCTGTTCAGTGTAAAGGAAGTAGAAAGGGGATGGATGGTTAAGAAGAAATACAATGAGAAGAAAATAATAATGATAATACATTTATAAAATAATTGGTATAAAATAGTAAATCAAAATAAAATAAAATAGAGTGATGAAAAATAATGCAAAAAAGAAATAAAAAATAAAGCAAAAAAATAGGGAAACAAAGAAAGAAGAAAAAAGAGATAAAATAATAGTAATTATAAAAATAACAATAAAAAAGTAAAGTGTTGTTCTTTTGGCTAGCTTAAGATCCCAGTTTTCTGTATTTTTAAATGAATGTGTCCAATTGACTGAACAGTGGAACAACTGGCCACTATGACGTGCACTGACCACCAGGGGGCAGATGCTCTCACAGGGAGAGTGCTGCTCAGCCAGAGGGCTCATGGCTGAGGCAGTGCTAAGGATACTAGACTGCTGGCCTGAGGGTTCCTGCACTGCAAGAGGGTGCAAGCCAGGCTGAGGGACTCCTTCCCACCTCTAAGTGCACGAATCTAGTGCACTGTCCTCTAGTTAATAAATGTTATTTTGAAAAGAAAAAAAAAAGAATGTGTCCAGCATAGATATGTGTCTTTAGGCCAGTTTTGGAATCTCAGGGACTATTTGGATTATTTATTTTTTTCTTCTCAAATCCTTTTTGCTATTCAGGGTGGGATCTGGGTGTGGATGCCTGGAAACTGGAGGGAGGAGCTATCTCTTCAGGACAAAATGGTTGCCCAGGTCCCGGGCTCAGATATGACTCAGCAGCAAGACACGCTGCCACTTTTCCTGTGTCCCCCACTCTTCTCCTACTCCAAGGGTCCACACCTTCTCACTCACCTCAGCCATGGGCAAGTATCTGTTTCTGAAAGGCCCTGTAAATTAGGCTTAGTGGAGAAAGGCTCAAGACACAGAGAGGGGAGAGACTGGGTCTCTGAGCCCTCCTCTCCTGCCAGTGCTGTGTGATCTGTCTGGCCAGCCCTTCAAGTTTCATCCTCTGAGTTCAACCTTTTGTTACTGTGGACCCAGTTCTAGAATTCCCTGGGGTCCATCATTCCTGTGACCCTTCTTTCCAAAGTCAAATGCTTGCCAAGGATGGGATTTCTTGCCGTGTGGGTTCCCTTAGGAGTCTGGCAGACTCGCCTGCCCATCTCCTTGATTTTACCCTTTTCCAGGGACCCTATGCCCTTTATGATTGCAAACTGTCTCACCTGCTGAATATTTTACCAATGGTTGGATGTTATTTGTTTCAGCTGTTCTTTCTAACTGCTCCGGAACAAGGCTCAGGACAGGCCTGTCTGTTCTGCTGCCATTTTATCTCTTGATTTAAATTTTTACCACATATCTAAGCTGAACACATTCATTTAAAAATAAAAATTTTCACTTAGCTATATGTTTTGGAAATAAAAGTTTTTACTTCACTATAATCACAGTCAGATAAAATTATAGTTTATTGTGCTAGATCTAGCTTTGGTGGTGAGTGAAAAAAAATTAGTATTTTATTAAATGTTTGAATCTTCAGCATCTAATTTGATTGTTTTTCTGTGTTTTTTGTTTGTTTGGTTGTTTTTTTTGTTTGTTTGTTTGTTTTTAGAATGTTGGGTAATACAGTCAGCCCTATGCTATTCTTCAATAAATGCTACTCTCTCCAACTCTTTTTTTTTTTTTTTAGGAGGATTGTATTAGCAGAGTTGATTTTTTCTGGTTGTTTATCACAGTAGAGATACTTCAATATGCCCATTAATGTCTCGGGGTAATGTTTATTCATACTAGTGTCAAATAGTTGGAAATAATTTTAAAATCTTAGGTGGGAGATATTAAATAGATTTGTGCTTAGAAAATGCCATTGACTTTCCTTGTCATATATCTGTAATCAAGATATAATCAAGCCATAAAATAAAGAGATAACTATTTATTAATAAAGATACCACATTTCTAAATTACTTTAAAGCTTTCTATTGACAATGTGATTTTCTTTCTTTCTCTCTTTCATTCTTTTTTGTCAAATATATTATTTAACGAGTATTTTTTAAAAATAATATAGACTGTTTCTATCTCTTTATGCCTCTTCCTTTTTCTTTCAAACCAATAAAAACATATTTTTAAAAAATTAACTTTATTTCTTAAAAAACACATCTTTTTTATTTTAAAAGCAGAACATTTAATTATAAAATTCATAGAAAAAAATAAAATAAACTATTAATAAAACTGTGTTTTTCAAAGTGTAGATTGTCAAAGTGTATAGACCACATACAATAGAATCACCTAACGGTACATGTTAAAAATGGGTCTTGCTGGGCCCATGTGTCTCAGTGGTTGAACATCAACCCATAAATCAGGAGATCATAGTTTAGTTCCCAGTCAGGATACATGCCCGGGCTTTAGACTCAATCACTCCTGAGTAGGGGGTGTGCAGGAGGCAGCCAATCAATGACTCTCTCTCATCATTGATGTTTCTATCTCTCTCTCCCTCTCCATTCCTCTCTGAAATATATATATATTAGTGGGCCTTATTATGGATTTTGTATAAGAATCTTTGAGAATATAATATACTTTGATGGGGTCTCATTTATTTTAACAAGATTTTGGCTGAAATTGCCTTTTCTTGGTTTCCTTTTAAATATAGACTGTATCAGTGCTTCCTAAGAGTTCAACACTTAAACAAATTTCTACTAGTATCATATCCTTTATCCCTACCCCATGTCCTGGGTTATCTCATGGTCAATGCTGTTCTAAAGCACTATCTGTTGTTTCTAATACTGCTCCTTTCTTTGGCTCCCTTTTATTCTCTTCCTGTCCTCTGTTGCCTTCTGAGATTGCCTAAGAGATTACTGTTCTCCATAAGAAAGAGACCCAATAACAGAAAAAGCAAACATACGCCTAAAAGTCTAAAAACTCAGCCCTCTGGTCAAAGTCCTTCACTCGGTAGAGTGAGGCTCTGATTTTAATTCCACATTCTTTTGTTTTTTTTAATGTTACATGCAGTAAATCTTAATATTTCAAGAAAAATTATCTTAAATATGATAATGTTGCATGCAATAAATATTAATATCTTTAAAAATGATTTTAAATATGTTATGTGCAATAAATACCAATTATTTAAGAAAATATTCTTACATATAATATTGCATGCAATAAACATTAATATTTCAAAAATAAAAGTATTTTAAGTATAATAGTATTACCAAAACTCTACTAACATAGCATGATATCACAAAAGTTGTAGGAAATATTAAAATTTTTTGTTCATCAGTTTATGTTGTTCATTATATTCCACAAATGAGTGAGATCATATGATATTTATTTTTCTTTGACTGGCTTATTTCACTTAGCATGATGCTTTAAAATCTATTTTGTTGTATTGCTACTCCAGCTTTTTTTTTTTCCATTTGCATGGAAAAAATTTCCCATCCCTTCACTCTCATCCTGTGTGTCTTTTGTTCTGAGGTGGGTCTTTTGTAGACAGCATATAGTTGGGTCAAGTTTTTATTTATTTATTTATTTATTCAGCTACCTTACACCTTTTGATTGGAGCCTTTAATCCATTTACCTTTAGGGTTATTATTGAGAGGTACTAATTTATAGCAATTTTAATTCTGTATGACTAGGTTTCTCTCTCTATTTCTTCCTCTCAGCAATCCCTTACAACAATTCCTTTAGCATTTCTTGTAATGCTGTATTGGTGCTGAACTCCTTTAACCTTTTTGTTTTCTTTTTTCCTTTTATTTATCGTATGGGAAGCTCTTTATTTGACCATCTATTTCGCTGGATATAGTAATCTGGTGTCAGATTCTTGCTTTCCATTACCTAGAGTACTTCATGCCCTTCCCTTCTAGCTTATAGAGTTTCTGATGAAAAATCAGGTGTCGGCCTTCTGGGAACTCTTTTGTAGCTAACAGTTTGCTTTTCTCTTGCTGCCTTTAAGATTCTCTCTTTGTCTCTAATTTTTGGAATTTAAATATGATGTGTCTGGACATGGGTCTGTTTGGGTTCTTCTCATATGGGGTTCTCTGTGCCTCCTGAACTTGTGTGACTTTTTCCTTTACCAGGTTAGGGAAGTTTTCTACCATTATTTCTTCAAACACCATCTCTATTCATTTCTCCCTTCCTGCCTCTCTGGCATACCTACTATTCTAATATTGTTACATTTGACATTGTCCCACAGCTCCCTTAGACTGTTGTCCTATTTTGTTTTGTTTTTTAACTTTTAAATTTAATAAATCTTTATTGTTCAGATTATTACTTATTCCTCTTTTCCCCCCATAGCTCCCCTCCACCGAGCTCTCATTCCTCCCATTGTCCTCATCCATATGTGTATGATGTTTGTCCAGTCTCTCCCTGTACCCACCTCACACCTTTCCCCCTGAGAATTGTCAGTCCACTCCCTTTCTATGCCCCTGCTTCTATTATATTCAACAGTTTATTCTGTTCATCAGATTTTTTATTCTCTTGATTTTTAGATGCACTTGTTGGTATATATTTGTTGTTCATAATTTTTATCTTTACCATTTTTTTTTTCTTCTTCCTCTTCTTAAAGAGTACCCTTCAGCATTTCATATAATATTGGTTTGGTATTGATAAACTCCTTTAGTTTTTTCTTATCCGTGAAGCTCTTTATCTGACCTGCAATTCTGAATGATAGCTTTGCTAGATAGAGTAATCTTGGTTGTAGGTTCTTGGTATTCATCACGTTGAATATTTCTTGCCACCCCTTCTGGCCTGCATAGGGTCTGTTGAGAAATCAGCTGACAATTGTATGGGTGCCCCCTTGTAGGAAATTAACTGTTTTTCTCTTGCTGCTTTTAAGATTCTCTCTTTGTCTTTTGCTCTTGCTATTTTAATTATGATGTGTCTTGGTATGGTCTTTTTGGATTCCTTTTGTTTGGGGTTCTGTGCACTTCCTGAACTTATAAGTCTATTTCCTTCACCAGGTGGAGGAAGTTTTCAATCATTATTTCTTCAAATAGGTTTTCAGTATCTTGCTCTCTCTCTTCTTCTGGCACCCCCATAATTATGATGTTGATACACTTGAAGTTGTCCCAGAGGATCTTTACACTATCCTCACATTTTTATATTCTTTTTTTCTTTTTGGTTTTCCAGTTGAGTGTTTTCTATTTCTTTGTATTTCAAATCTTTGTCTTGATTCTTGTAATTCTCTAGTGTGCTGTTAGGTCTCTGTATAATTTTTTTTTTATTTCAGTCAGTATGTGTTTAGTGTCTAGTTGGTCCTTTTTCATCTCCTCTTGGGTTTCACTAAATTTGCCCTTCTTTTCTAAGATATTCTTGAATAACCTCATAACTGGGTTTTTAACTCTATATCCAGTCATTTATTTTTTTCCATTTCTTTTGTTTGTGATCTGTTCCTTTGTCTCTGAATTTTTGTTGCTTCCCTGTGTTGGTAGAGTAGCTTTGTTTACTAGGTGTCCTATATGGCTTCCCCAGTTACCTGAAGTGGACTCTCTTGGTGCACTCCTTTGTGGATATGTGTATAACATTATTGTAGTTAAGTCTTGATTGTTGCGGGAATTGACCTCCAAGCAAATTGGTTGTGAGGATCAGCTGTGTCTACTCCAAGAGAATTTCTGTGCTGGAGTCAGCCTTATGATACAAGACTTGCAAAATTGCAGAAGCCTCTGTGTTCAGGGTGGATGGGGTGTAGTCTCATGGCTTAACAGACAGCCTTGGCTTTCCATCATTCCTGCCTTGCAAAGTTCCTGTTTCTCAGTGGCACTAGGTAATCACTGCGCATACTTGTGCTTGCCCGCCTCCACACCTCTGCCTTTCGCAGCTCCCCTGAGTTTCTGTGTGCTCTGGGGACCTATATGAGTCTTGGTCCCCAGGATCTCACAGGAAACTGGGATTCAGTGCAATATGAACTGGATTTCAGTTCAGTTGGCAGGTTCTGTATTCCTCTTGCTAGAGAAAGCCAGTGGCACAATCAGCAAGCAGCCCTCTCTGTGTGCCCTTGGGCATGCCTCCAAACCTCTGCCTTTTGTGGCACTCTAAGTTTCTGTGAACTCCTCCCTTTTTTAAACAGTCCAGACTCCCCTATCCGAGTCTCACCCAGAACTGGGGTTCAGTGCAGTTGGGAGTTTCTGTCTAGAGGAAGCCAGCCAGGCCCTCCACTGCCACATATATGTCTCTGTACCTCAGCTTTTTGCAGCTTCTCTGAGTCTCTGTGAGCCCCTCTATTTTCTTCTAGTTGTAGAATTTCCACTCAGCCAGCTTTCCCGCGGTTCTGGATGATGTCTGTCCTGTTGTTTAGTTGTAGTTTTGAAATTTTTGTTCGAGGCAGCAGTTTAGGTGTTCACGTATGCTGCCATCTTGGTTCTTTCTCTCCTCCTGTTTTTTAATTTTTTTCTTTCTTTTTGGTACTCTAATTGAGTGATATTTTCAACTCTGTCTTCTAACTCATTGATTCAGTCTTCAGCTTCACCTAATCTGCTGTGTATGCCTTCTAATGTGTTCTTTATTTGTGTTATGTCATTCTTTATCTCAGTCTGTTCTTTTTTCATAGTATTATATCTTTTTCATACTGTTTAGCATTTGTAACATCATTACTCAACTCTGTTTCAGATAATTTTTTTTTTCTCTGCTTCATTTATCTATTCTTCAGAAGAATTCACTAATTTTTTTTTTTATTTGGGAGTTGTTTCTTTGTTTCTTTATTTTGGTTGTCTGTGAGGATTCGTGTTTAGGCATTAAATAGATTCTCACACCTCTAAGTCTCTAGGCCAGGATAGTATTAAAGGCTGTTTCTGACTAATTGGACCAGGAAAAGACTTTTAATTTGTTAATGGCTTCAGGGCAAGGTGTTTTCCTATAAGGATGTGTTGACTGTCTTCCTCTCAGGCAAGGCAGTTGTTTGTGTAAAAAAAAAAAAATGTCCTCCACTGTGTGAGGGAATGACTCAGCCCAGGAAACTTGGGGTGTCTGCCTTCTGAGCTCTCTCCTGGATAGCTAGTCCTGGGTACTGCTCTCATAGCTCCAGTCTGCTTCACCTTTCCTCTGCCAGAGCATAAGATGGGTGGCTCCACAAGGAATTTTTATGTGTTTGCCCTTAAAGAGATTGCCCAAATTTTCAACTTCCAGTGGCATCCCACTGCCTTTCACAGCTAGCTAGTGTGGATACTCTCCTTTGTATGGTGCTCTCTGCTGGGGATCCCAGCTTGGGATTAGGTCCCAGAGTTCTCAGTGGTACCCTCTACCCCTCCAACACACAGCTTAAATATCTCTCTGGGACTATAGTTGTCTGTGGGTGCCCAGCCAGCACTTTCATGCTTCTACCTCTCCTACTAGTCTTTCTGTGGTTTCCACCTTTGGTCCTTGGGTATCAGGGTTCTTTCCTGAGCGTTTTCTGTTGATTATTCAGGAAGCCTTTCAATATTTCAATTGTAATTCCAGCCTTTTCTTGGAAGCAGTGCCATGCAGCATCCTCCTACTCTGTGATATTTTTAAATCTCTCAGCACTGTGATTTTCTTGAAAAAAACAATTATTGTCACCTCAAAAAAAAAAAAGGATAAAATTGTTTTATAATATTTGCCTAAATTATATAAATGTGTGTAGTCAATTTAGGTAATTGTTTTCTATACCTGGCTGGAATAACTCAAACTTTATATGCCTAACATAGTTTATAGTATTTGGAATATTGTAGGAGAAACAATTATTTTCCTAATTTTCAAAGAATATTTTAACTATTTTAGTATTTGTTGTGACTTTATATTATATTGAATTTATTTTCAACCTTTGAATTCATTTTAACCCTTAAGAAACAGAGCTGGCTCACAAAGAGATCACCATTGCTTTTTGTTTGTTTGTTTTTTGTTTGCTTTTTTGGTTGGTTGGTTGGTTGAGGGACATGGGAACTATCTTTGCATGTGATTCAGTGATTAATGTTTTATATGGTTTTAATAATTGCTGAAGTACATCTTATAGTTCACACACTGATTTATCTAAGAAGGTAGTGCATTTATTACTTGAAGGCTAGTATCTCAGTAAAATGTCAATGAATATTTAAATATCATTATCAGTTTGTTTACATTATTGTAAATAATATTACAATAATTGCTCAGGTATCTTATGTATAGCTCATGATTATAATAACAAATCTAATGATGTAGCTCACTAATCTAGTCTAGAGAGAAGATAAAACTTCCACTGTGGTATAATAAGACATCTTTTAAGTGACTAAAATGTGATGCATTTTTAGACCTATAAACATTTTGTTTTGAGTGAATTTTTTCTAGTGTTTAAGAAAATTGGATTCAGATCAATATTTAGCCGTATTCATACTTGCTTTATCTCACCTGTCACAGTTAATAACATGTGAAAGTTGATGGCAGCATTGGAAGGGATGTAAAAGGTCAACTTGCAAATGGGCAAAATGAGATACAGAGTTAAGGTAAACCTGCAAAGAATTGTTCGTTCTAGAGCTTGAACCTCAGAGTTAGAGGAACTTGTTAAATAAATTAATCAAAGGGCTTCGTTTTTGAGATAAGAAAGTTGAAAGTAGGAGAAGTTCAGGATCTTTACCAAAGTCCCACAGCTAGTTATCAAAATCAGGACTAGAATATGAGTTCCCTACTTTCCAGATCAGCAATCTTTCCATCCCCCAAACCCCGCAGTAATATGAAAATTAAGATCTGCTTAACAGTTGTATGGAATAGAAAATATATAGTGGTTGTATTGACTTGGAGTCAATGAACTATTGAAGATGACTTGATTCTACTCATCGCATATTTGTTATGTGTTCAAACACATTTAAGTCTTTATTATGCATTAACTCAAGTTGCAAAAATGAGAAATATGATCATAAAAAGAAGTTTTGCTAAAATAACTTGCAAATTTGGAAAGCAGATAATTTATTTTTAATGAACTTATCTTGAATATTGAAAGACTGAAAACAGTTTTCTAAGCCTGATGCTGGTCCTTTTATATCACTGAGAATTATACATATTTTGCAGAAAAGATCTAAGTGTGTGTGTATGGGTTTGGGAAAGAGATATAGTGTTCATTGTTCATTATCTAAGCTACTATCTAGAAAAAATCCACACAACTCATAGAAAACAAATGTGCGTGATCAAGCCAGGTACTATACGAATATTTTTTGTGGTGGAATGGTCCAAGTGTAAGGGAATAGAGACAGGAGACCTGTGATATATTCAGAGGTGTTCATGGCCCACAGGTGATGAGTTTTTAGAAAAACATTGAAGGATATATAGAAATCATTATGCTAGGGTGGAATATAGAGAAGGAGAACTCAATACATTCTCTAGTCTTTGGAATATTCTGTTTTAAATATGCAATGTGCTTTTATATGTCTGTGGATTTTCTCATGCTTCTCCACCAACCTAGATACATTTCTTCTCTTATCTGCCTAGAAAATGCCTATTCATCCTTCAAAATCTGACTGGAGTGATATTACAGATCATCAGCTCAAATGGACTTTTTATGCCTCAAAAAAAAAAATTAAAACTTCTCTAATGTGCTACCTACTACATCGCATTCTAAATTACAATAGTAACAAATGCTAATTTAGAAAATAAGCATTCAGGATTCTATCAGTGCAGAAACCATGTTGCCATTTAAAAATTATTTTTATTATTTTTAAAAATTTATCTTTATTGTTGAAAGTATTACAGATATTCCCTCTTTTTTTCCACATTGACTCCCTCTACTTTGCACCTGTCCCTCCCTGGCTTTCACCACTTCATTTTCTATGTCCACAGGCTATGTATATATGCATATAAGTTTCCCAGTTAATCACTCCCATCCCCCCACGCCCACCCCCATCCATTTTGATATCATTTTTTCTCACAAATACACACATCTGCACATATATAGTTACAATGTATAGAACACATATTCATATTTAGTTGAAATGATACTATTTATACAATTTAAAAATCTATTGATGCAATGTCAAACTTTGTATTTTGGTTTTTTATTTAATATAATATTCTAAGCATTTCCCCTTAATATTACATATTCTGGAATCATAGAACTAAGGATTTACAAAAGAAGCCACATCAAGTCTGGTAGAAAGTACAGAGATGTGAGAAGGACTGGCCCCACTCCCATGGGTGGTATCTGAAGTTCCAGAGGGATATCTCAGCTGAGGGTGAGGTTGGGGTAGGAAAGTTCCACCTGAGAAGCATGGGGTCTAAACCAGAATCTAGGGTCTGTATCCCAGAGCTCCAGAACCAGGAAGGGTACCTATAAAACATGTGGCTGTGGAAAAAAACAAAGCAAAACAGGTTTCTGTCCACTAAAAAGAGATATAATGTGCTGTATACATAGGCACCCTCTTAAAAATTTCATTTGCAACAATAACCCAGAGCTCCATCCAGGGAAGAAGGGTGGAGCAAACTAAGATTTACCTGAAGAGAGTCTGAGGGTTGCAGCCCTATGGAGGGAACTGGAGAGACAGCCACCAGGACCCCTGTGCTGAGTAGGAACTCACTTTGGACATCATCTTCTTGGGTGGATGACTCCCTCAGTGTAGCATCAACCTAGGAGAAAGCAATTTGCCCACCGTCTGGACTCCTTCTAGCCCTCCACTGCATAGCAAAGGCCTTACTGAGGAGTCACCTGCCTTAGCCAGGGTGTATAAGTCTGGGCTGACTCAGGGGATTATAGAAACTGAATTGTCCAGTTTTGAAGAGAGGGTCACTTTCCCATAAACTTGACAGGTAGATTTGATGAAACCACCCTCCCAGCTTCTGGAAGACCCAACCCCCAAGTTTTAGAATCTCCACCACTACCCAAGATCTAGGGGCTTTACCCTGCCAAGGATGGGGCAAAATCCAGGACAGAGTTGTGTGACTCTAAGATAGAAACCACACCCAGCACCTTCCCTAAAGCTTGACTGGCACCTTTCACTCATGGGACACGCACTAGTCCCACTCTTTTAACTCCACCAGAGGCTCTTTCAGTGACTGAGCCCAACAGGTGGCGCACAGATGAAGGCAAGCAGAGGGTAATTTCAGGATGCCTTGGTTCTTTGCCTGAGTTGTTCCTGGGCCAGTGCTGGTAAAAGATGTCTTTGGTGCACAACTTGGACCTTTTTGAATGTACACAAGTGAAAGAGAAGCAGCCACAAACTTCAAAAAAGTTTACAACACCAGAGAAAGATCCAATAAACTTTACAGACAACATTTCACAAGGTAATCTTGGAAGAACCAAACACTGCTAGTGAATTCTAGTTTTCATGGTCAGCACCTGAACAGCAGCTTGCATGCCATCATTGGAATTGAGCTTCACAATCAACTGTCCTGAGAATGCACAAGAAGTCCTGCCCCGAGACTGCCTGAGGAGCAGCTGCCCTGAGACTGCTTGAGGGCAGCTGCTGACAATTATGAAGCAACCTACCACCAAGCGCATTGTTGCAGCCATAGGCCCTGTGCAACTCGACACCTAGATTATTTTATGAGAGCAAAAATGGGGAAACAGAGGAACAACCATGCAAAGAAAAAGAAAGGAGGAATCTTCAGAAAATGAACTAAATGAAATGGAGGAATCAATATGTCAGAAAAAGAATTCAGATTAATGGTCATACAATTCATAAGATGTGTGGATGAGAAAATCAACAACCTTTGTAAGAATAGGAGGAAACAAAGAGTGGTATAGCTACAATAAAAAAACAACATGGAGGAGAGCCAAGATGGCGGCATAGGTAAACACCTACACTGCTGCCTCGCACAACAATTTCAAAACTACAATTAAAAGACAGAACGGACATCATCCAGAACCACAGGAAAGCTGGCCGAGAATAAGTTCTACAACTAGAAGGAAAGAGAAGGGCTCACAGAGACCCAGAGGAGCTGCGAAAAGTTGAGGTATGGAGATGCGCGCTGAAAGAGCGGGTGCCCGAGTACCTGGCTGGCTTTCTCTGGTGGGAGGGAAACGGAGACTCCCAACGGCATTGAACCCCTTATCCTATGACACTAAACCCCAGACCCAGCTGAAACTCATATAGGGGGAGTTTGCAATGTGAAAAGGGAGAAGTGCACGGAAATTTAGGGGAGTCGCAAAAGATAGGAGGTCTGCTCATGGTTGGTCGTGCGCACACACACGGCGCTGAATGGAGGACAGACTGCTGATTGTGCTGCTGGCTTTCTAGACTGGGCAGGAGACAGACCCTCCCAACTGTGCCACTTCTGAGTTCACTGGGCTCCTGTTTTGGGCGAAACCCTGGAGACCTAGACTCGTGTGGTCCTGGGGCGCAGGGGAGCTGGAAAGGCAGAGGTCTAGAGGCACTGCAGGCGCGCGAGCACAAGGACCGCTCCAGCAATTACCCAGTCACTTGAGACTCTGGGGCCATGGAGGGCGGGGCCGACTGGAAGGCAAGGCGGTCCCTTAAGCCCTGAGATTCCACCCATCCCAAGCTCAACAGAGGCTTCTGCGGTTTTTGCAAGTACAGAAGTTTCCTTGACATAGTGAAAATGCCAGCACAAGGGAAGGGATCAAAAACATAAGAAATGGAGGGAAAAAAATGACTGGATATAGAGTTCAAAACCATGATTATAAGATTTTGCAAGAATATGCTAGAAGAGATGGATAAATTTAGTGAGAGCCAAGAGGAGATGCAAAAAAGCCTACTAGAGATTCAAAAGAGCCAACTAGAGATGCTAGAGATGATGCATAAATTTAGCGAGTCCCAAGAAGAGATGAAAAAGGACCAACTAGAGACACTGACTGAAATAAAAAATATACAGAGTCCTAACAGCAGACTAGAGAAAGGCAAGAATCAAGTCAAAAATTTGAAATATAAAGAAACAGAAAACACTCAACTGAAAAAGCAAGAAGAAAAAAGAATCCAAAAATGTGAATATAATGTAAGGAGACTCTGGGACAGCTTCAAGTGTACCAACATCAGAATTGTGGGGGTTCCAGAGGAAGAAAGAGAGCAAGATACTGAAAAGCTATTTAAAGAAATAATGACTGAAAACTTCCCATATCTGGTAAAAGAAATAGACTTACAATTCCAGGAAGCACACAGAACCCCACATAAAAGGAATCCAAAGAGGACCACATCAAAACACATCATAATTAAAATACCAAGAGCAAAAGACAAAGAGAGAATATTAAAAGCAGCAAGAGAAAAACAGTTTATTACCTACAATGGTGCACCCATACGACTGTCAGCTGATTTCTCAACAGAAACGATGCAGGCCAGACGGGAGTGGCAAGAAATATTCAACGTGATGAATAGTAAGAACCTACAACCAAGAATGATCTATCCAGCAAAGCTAACATTCAGAATTGAAGGGCAGATAAAGAGCTTCACAGATAAGAAAAAGCTAAAGGAGTTCATCAACTCCAAACCAGTGTTATATGAAATGCTGAAGGGTACTCTTTTAGAAGAGGAAGAAGAAAGAGGTAAAAGCCAAAAAATTACGAACAAATACATTTCTATCAACAAGTGAATCTAAAAATTAAGTGAATTAAAAATTTGATCAACAGAATAAACTGGTGAATATAATCGAATCAGGAGCACAGAAAGGGAGTGGACTATTAATTCTTAGGGGGAAAGGAGTGAAGGGTGTACAGGGAGAGACTGGACAAAAATCATACACCTATGGATTAAATCAATGCGAGTGAGCTAAGGGAAGAGGGAGGGGTGGGAGCTGGGTGGAGGGGTGCTATGGAGGGGAAAAAAGAGAAACAAATGTAATAATCTGAATAATAAAGATTTAATTAAAAAAAAAAAAAACATGGCAGAGAAACCAAGATGGCAGCATAGGTAAAAATCTGAACTTTCTGCCTCACACTTCAAAACTACAACTAAAAGCCAAAATGGATATTATCCAGAAGCATGGAAAGGCTGGATGAGTGGATATTATACAACAAAAAGAAAAGAGAAAAGCACACTGAGATGGGGAGGAGGTGTGGAGGTGCAGACGTGAAGTGCAAAGGTACAGAGGCATGCATAGAAAGAGACTGTATTCTTTTTAAATCTCAAGGGAGACACAAGCTCCCGATTGCTCTGAACTTCACTTTTGGGTGAGAGTCTGGAGACCCAAATTCATATGGGGAGAAGTTAGACTGTTTGGCATCAGGCTAGAACACAAGGGAAGCTTTCTCTCAGTGGTGCTTGCAATGATCATTGATCTTGCACAGTGCTGCTGGAAACAAACCTGGAGAATTCTTCAAGGCAGGGCTGATGTTTAGAGATTGCTGTTTGCTTCACCCTGATGATTCCCCAAAACTCCAGCCCACCCAATTTACAATTCCATGAAAGCTGGGTGCAGAGGCTTTTGCATATGAATGGCCTGGCCCTTTTCAATCTAAAGCCTACCATACTGTAGCTGGGTCAGAGAGGTCCAGAGCTTCTAAAAGAAAACCCAAAACTGTATAGCAGCTTGCATTGCCTCACAGCTGGAGCTCATCTAGGAACCTCTAAATCCCAAACAAAAAGGAATCTGCAGATTTCTCTGTAGCTCCTGCTGGGTGGCCTCAGGCAGTGGCTGACTTTGCACCTCCTTGGAGATCCAAGAGCAGGTGTACCCAGTGGTCAGAGTGAGACCACCCAGATTACAACTCTTTAGATCAATAACAAACACACTCATGAGGCAGACTTAGTGAGTGCCAAAGACTCCTGAAGCAATCCTTGCCCCATAAGGGTGTCTCCAGCACAGAAGTTCTCTCATCATATACACAATTGATCCTCACAGCCAACTGGCCTGGAAGTCAATTCCTTCCAGTGATACTAACAGCAATCAAGGCTTAACTACAACAAGACTTTGCACAAAGCCTACAAAGGGGTGCACCAAAAGCGTCCACCACAAGTAATTGGGGAGGCTGAACTAGCACACAAAATCACTCTGTCAACACAGGGAAGCAGCCAAAATGCAGAGACAAAGAAATAGGTCATGAATGACAGAAATGTAGGAAAGCAAACTACTGGATATAGAGTTCAAAACCATCGTCATAAGGTTACTCAAGAATCTTCTAGAAACCTCTGAGAAATTTAGTGAGACCTTAAAGGAAATGAAAAAGGATCAACTGGAAATCAAGCATACACTTACTGATTTAAGAATAATATGCAGAGATCCAACAGCAGACTAGAGGATCCCATGAATCAAGTCAAAGATTTGAAATACAAAGAAGCAAAAAACACCAAATTGGAAAAGCAAAAAGAAAAAAATAATCCAAAAATATAAAGATAATGTAAGGAGCCTCTGGAACAATTTCAAGCATACCAACATCTGAATTAAGGGGGTAAGATAGAGGAAGATATTGAAAACCTATTTGAAGAAATGATTACAGAAAACTTCCCCCACCTAGTGAAAGAAATAGACTTACAAGTCCAGGAATCACAGAGAACCCCAAACAAAAGGAATCCAAAGTGGGCCATACCAAGAAACATCATAATTAAAATGCTAATGGCAAAAGACAGAGAATCTCAAAAGCAGTAAGAGAAAAACAGTTAGTTACTTATAAGGGTGTACCCATATGACTGTCAGCTGATTTCTTGACAGAAACTATACAGGCCAGATGGGAGTGGCAAGAAATATTCAAAGTGATGAACAGTAAAGAACCTACAACCAAGTTTACTCTACCCAGCAAAGATATAATTTAGAATTAAAGGTCAGATAAAGAATTTCACAGACAAGAAAAAGCTAAAGAAGTTCATCACCACAAACCAGGATTATATGAAATGCTGAAGGGTATGCTTTAAGAGGAAGAAGAAGAAAAAGGTAAAGTTAAAAATTATGAACAACATATCCATCAACAAGTGAATCTAAAAATCAAGTGAATAAAAAATCTGAAAAATAGAATAAACCGGTGAATATAATAGAATCAGGGGCATAGAAAGAGAGTGGAATGAAAAAATCTCAGGGGGAGTGGGTGTGGAAGTGCAGGAAGAGCCATGACAAAAATCAGCTATGGATAAAGACAGTGGGGGGGGGGTGGAGTTAAGAGCAGAGGATGGTTTGGTAAGTAGGTGGAGAAAAGATCTGGGGGAAAGAGGAACAACTATAATAATCTGAACAATAAAGTTTGATTAAAAAATATGAAAGCTTTCAACAGTAGACTATGAAAAGCAGAGTTCCAAATTATCAATTTGGAAGACAGTGATGCAAAACACGCTGAATCTGAACTACAAATGGAGAATAAAAGCGAAAGATCATAGGAGAGCATGGGAAGTTTTGGGAAAACATAAATGAAGTAACATACGTATAATAGTGGTGCCAGAATGAAAAGAAGACGAGGAAGGATTACAAAACTATTTGAAGAAATAATGTCAGAAAAATTCCCTGATTTGGGGAAGAAAAAGTCACACAAGCACAGAGAGTTCCAAACAAGATGAACATGAAAATATCCACACTATGATATGTCATAATAACTATGGCAAACATTAATAACAAAGAGAGAATCTTAAAGGCTGCAAGAGAGAGAAAGAAAGTTACCTTACAAGGGATATCCCATTATCAACTGATTTTTCAACAGAAACACATCAGGGCAAAACGAAATGGAAGGAAGTATACAAAGTGATGCAAAGAAAGGAACTGAATGCAAGAATACTCAATACAGCAAGGTTATCATTCAAAATTGAAGGGAAAATAAGGAGCTTCACAGAAAAAAAGAAAGAAAGAAAGAAAGAAAGAAAGAAAGAAAGAAAGAAAGAAAGAAAGAAAGAAAGAAAGAAAGAAAGAAAGAAAGAAAGGAAGGAAGGAAGGAAGGAAGGAAGGAAGGAAGGAAGGAAGGAAGGAAGGAAGGAAGGAAGGAAGGAAGGAAGGAAAGAAGGAAGGGAGGAAGAGAGAGAGGGAGGGAAGGAGGGAGGAAGGGAGGGAGGGAGGAAGGAAGGGAGGAAGGAAGGAAGGAAGGAAGAAAGAAAGAAAGAAAGAAAGAAAAGTTGAAGGGATTTTTTTACTACCAAGGCAGGAAAGCAAGAAATGTTAAAGGGACTGTTGTAAAAAGAATAATAAAAAGGGGTTAGGGGGAAAGGAACAAAGGCACAATAAATAAAAATGGTAACAAACAAGTACCTGTCAATAACAACTTTAAATGTAAATGGCCTAAATGCCCCAATCAAAAGGAACTCAGTAGCTGAATGGATAAGAAAACATGACCAAATATTTGCTGTCTGCAAGTTCCAACTAAGAACAAAGGATTTACACAGACTGATAATGAAGGGATAGAAAAATAACTTTCAGGCTAATGGAAACAAACAAACAAACAAACAAAAAACAGCTGTGGTAGCAATAGTTATATCTGACAAAACAGACTTAAAAACAAAGGCCAAAGAGATAAGAAAGGCCACTTCATAATACTAAAGGAACCTGCACAACAAGAGGATATAACCCTGGTAAACATATATGTACCCAATGCAGGAACAACCAAATACATTAAAATAAACAAACCTCTTGGAATATATCAGGGAAGAGAAAGATAGCAATATGATCATAGTAGGGGATTTGAATACCCCAATGACATCACTGAATAAATCCTCTAGACAAAAAAATTAGCAAAGAAACAGCAATCCTAGATGACTCACTATATCAGATAGACTTGATATATTCAGAATATTTTACCCCAAAGCTACAGAATATACATTCTTCTCAAGTGCACATGGGACATTTTCAAAGATAGACCATATATTAGGTCATAAGTAAAGTCTCTGCAAATTCAAGACAATTGAAATCATATCAAGCATCTTCTCAGACTACTATAGCATAATATTAAAAATTAACTACAATAGAAACTATCACAAATTTCAAACACTTGGAGGCTGAATAGCATGCTATTAAACAATGATTAGATTACCAAAGAGATCAAAGAAGAAATTTAAAATATCCTGGAAATGAATAGCAATGAAAATACAAAAATCTAAAATCTATAATACACAGTGAAAGCAGTCCCGAGAGGGAAGTTAATAGTACTACAGGCCTACCTCAAAACAAACAAACAAAACAGGTAATATATTACCTAACTTTATACCTTAAACAATGAGAAAGAGAGCAACAAGAAAAGTTCAGAGTGAACAGAAGGAAGGAAATAATAAAGATCAGCCCAAATACAAAAGAATAATGAAAGCAAGAGCTGGTTCTTAGAAAGGATACACAAGAATGATGAAACTCTAACTTAGCTTACCAAGAAGCAAAAAGAGGTTTGGCAGAGTAAATAGATCAACAGCCTGCATAATGAAGGGTATAGTGTTTAATTCTGGTCAAGGGCACATGTGGTACTTGTGGGCTCAATCTCAGTAGGAGGCATGCAGGAGGCAGCCAGTAAATAATTCTCTCTCATCATTAATATTTTTTATCTCTCTCTTCACTCTCTTTTCCTCTCTGAAATCAATGAAAAATATTTTATTTTTTTTAAAAAAGGAGAGAGGACCCAAATAAACAAAATCAGAAATAAAAAAGACAAAATAACAACAGACCTCCAAGAAATATCAAAGATGGTAAAAAAAAAAAATACCATGAAAATCTTTATTCTAACAAACTTAACAGCCTAGAAGAAATAAATATATTCCAAGAAAAATAGGACTTTCCAAAACTCAATGAAAAAGAATGTAAACTATCTCAACAGGCTGATAACTAAGGCAGAAATTGATGAAGTCATCAAAAAAATTCCCCACAAACAAAACCCCTGGGCCAGAAAGGGAATTTTACCAAACATTCAAAGAAGAATTAAAACCTATCCTTCTCAGTAATTCCAAAGAATTCAAAAGGTAGGTACACTTCCCACGTATTTCTATGAAGCCAGCAATACTCTAATTCCTTAACCAGATAAAGATACTACAAAGAAAGAATTACAGGCCAATATCCCTGATAAACATATATGTTAAAATCTTCAACAAAAATCTAGCAAATAAAAACAAACAAAACATTAGAAAGATCATACACCATAGCCAAGTGGGATTTATTTCAGGGATACATGGCTGTACAACATATGCAAATCAATAATTGTGATACATCACATAATCAAATTGAGGGACAACAATTACATGATAATATCAATTGATGCGGAAAAGGCTTTTGAAAAAATCCAACACACTTTCCTGATAAAAACTCTCAGCAAAGAGGGATCATACCTCAACATAATAAAAGCCATATATGACAAACCTACAGCCCACATCATATTCAAAGGGCAAAACTAAAACAATTTTCTCTAAGAACAGAAATAAGACAGGATGCCCACAATTACCACTCCTATTTGACATAGAACTGGAAGTGCTAGCCATGACAATTGGATAAGAAGAAATAAACGACATCCAACTTGGAAAAGAAGAAGTAAATTTGTCATTATTTGCAAATGACATGATATCTTATGTACAAAATCCAAAAGATTCCATAAAAAAACTACTATAACTAATAAATGAATTCATCAATATAGCAAGATACAAAATTAACACATAGAAATCTATGGCATTTATATATACCAATAATGAATGCACATAAAAAGAAACTAAAAAAACAAGCAAAATAAAGAACCTCATTTACCATTGCAACAACAACAACAAAAAAATTAAGATATGTAGGAATAAATTTAACCCAGGAGATAAAGGGGCTGTACACAGAAAATCATAGGATGCTGCAAAAAGAGATAGAGTAAGACATAAACAAATGGCAGAACATATAATTTTAATGAATTGGTAGAATCAACATCATTAAAATGTCCATACTACCCAAAGTAATTTAAAGATTCAATGCAATACCCATTAAAATACCAATGGCATATTTTGAAGACCTAGAACAAACATTCCAAAAAATTCATCTGGAATAAAAAAAGAGCTGAGACTGGTTTGGCTCAGTGGATAGAGCGTAGGCTTGCTGACTGAAAGGTCCCAGGTTCAATTCCGGTTGGGGGCATGTACCTTGCTTGCAGGCACATCTCCACTGTGGGGCGTGCAGGAGGAGGCTGATCAATGTCTCTCTCTCATTGATGTATTAATGTTTCTGACTTTCTATCTCTCTCCCTTCCTCTCTGTAAAAAAATCAATAAAATATATATTTTTTAAAAAAGAACTCAAATAGCTGTTGCAATTTTGAGAAAGAAGAACAAAGAGGGATCACAATAACAGATATCAACCTATAATACAAAGCCACTGGTCTCAAAACATCCTGGAACTGCCACAAAGAAAGACATCTAGGCCAATGGAATAGAACACAGAACCCAGAAATCAACCCAAGCCATTCTGTTCAATTAATATTTGACAAAGGAGGCAAAAGCATACAATTGAGTCAAAACAGTCTCTTCAATAAATGGTGTGCAGGAAAATTGTACAGATACATATATAAAAATGAAACTAGGCAGCACCCACCAAAAATCCAGGGAACCAGAACACCGCTCTCCAATCTACGCAGACCCTTAGACTCAGAGGAGCTCCGCATGCCACACGGAAAGGTCAGATTTTGCCTGAGATAAGATCCCTATGTTGTACCTAGTCGTGTTGCAGTTTGTGCCTTTAAATCAATGTAGGAGAGAGAACTATATAACCGGACACCCAAGAAGAAAGACCATGGGCAGAGGAAGAAATAGCCCGAATATGACAGAAAAGCAGGTATAAGCAGGAAAGGAAGTAAACAAAATAGAATAGGCCTGCCAGAGAAAGACTTCAGAAATATTATCATAAGGTGGCTGAAAAGAATGGAAGACAAAATTGACAACGTCAGTAACAGCCAAGGGGAAATGAAGGAGAAGCAAGAAGAAATGCATAATAATCAAGATGAAATGAAAAATGTCATCACTGCTATAAAGAACTCAATAGAAAGCATCAAAAGTAGACTAGAAGAGCAGAGGACTGCATCAGTGAGCTAGAAGACAAGGTAGGAAAAAATACCCAAGTAGAGAAGCTTCTAGAAAAAAAAAATTAAAAAGCAAGAGGAGAGCCTAAGGGAACTTTGGGATAACACAAAACAAAACAACATCCTCATAATTGGGGTTCCATAAAGAGTGGAAAATGAGCAAGGAATAGAAAACCTGTTTGAAGAAATAATGACAGAAAACTTCCCAGATATAGGAAAGAAAAAACACACACAAATCCAAGAAGTTCACAAAGTTCCAAGCAAAATGAACCCCAACAAACAGACACCAAGGCACATTACAATTAACTTGGCAAACACCGACGACAAAATAAGAATCTTAAAAGCAGCCAGAGTGAAACAGAAAGTTACCTACAAAGGAACTCCCATAAGACTAGCTACTGACTTCTCAAGAGAAACTCATCAGACCAGAAGGGAATGGAATGAAATATACAAAG
>PVJN01000750.1:152643-175722 GCA_004026805.1 Lasiurus borealis
AAAAAAAAAAAAAAAAAAAAAAAAAAAAAAAAAAAAAAAAAAAAAAAAAAAAAAAAAAAAAAAAAAAAAAAAAAAAAAAAAAAAAAAGGAACTTGGGGGTAAGACTAAAAATGGCGAGAGATAAGTACATATCAATAATAACATTAAATGTAAACGTATTAAATGCTCCAATCAAAAGACATAGGGAAACTGATTGGAAAAGAAAACATGATCCATATATATGCCATCTACAGGAAACCCACATCAGGAAAAGAGATGCACACAGATTGAGGGTGAAGGGATGGAAGATGGTATTTCAGGCAAATGGAAATGAAAAGAAAAAAGCTGGGATTGCAATACTTATATCTGACAAATTAGATCTCAAAGTGAAGGACATAATAAGAGATAAAGAAGGCCACTTCATAATACTAAAAGGAACAATCCAACAAGAAGAAATAACTCTGGTAAACATATACACACCCAATATAGAACACCTAAATACATAAAAAAAAAAACTCCTGGAAGATATTAAAGGAGAGATTGACAGCAATACAAACATAGTAGGAGACTTTAATGCCCCACTGTCACCACTGGACAAATCCTCTAAACAAAAAAAATCAACAAAGAAACATCAATCCTAAATGACTAGACAAGATGGAATTAATTGACATCTTCAGAACATTTCAACCCAAAGCCACAGAATATACATGCTTCTCCAGTGCACATGGGTCATTTTCAAAGATAGACAATATGTTGGGTCATAAGAAAAGTCTCTTCAAATTCAAGAAGATAGAAATCATATCAAGCATTTTCTCAGATTACAGTGGTATAAAACTAAAAATCAACTACAATAAAAACAATACAAAAAAATCAAACACATGGAGACTAAATAGCATGCTATTAAAAAAGGGATGGGTAATCAGAGAGATAAGGAAGAAACAAAAAACATCATGGCAACAAATGACAATGACAACACAACAATCCAAAATTTATGGGACACAGTGAAAGCAGTCTTGAGAGGGAACCCTACTGCAAAAAAAAACAGGAAACAATGGTAATCAATTTTCTAACACTACAACTCAAAGAGCTAGAAAGAAAGTAATAAGAAAAGCCCAATGTATGCAGAAGGAAGGAAATAGTAAATATCAGAGCGGAAATAAAAAGACATGGAGACCAAAGAAACAATTCAAAAGATCAACAAAACCAAGAGCTGGTTCTTTGGAAGGATAAACAATATTGATGGACTTCTCACCAGGCTCACCAAGAAGCAAAGAGAGAAGACCCAAATAAAAAAAATCTGAAATGAAGGAGGAGAAATAACAACAGACCCTGCCAAAATACAAAGGACTGTTAAAAAAAACATACTATGAACAACTCTCTTCCAAAAAATTGCACAACCTACAAGAAATGGACATATTTCTAGAAAAATATAACTTTCCAAAACTCAATCAGGAAGAATCTAAACAGCTCAATAGTTCAATACCTATGAAAGAAATTGAAGCAGTCATCAAAATGCTTCCAGCAAACAAAAGTCTGGGACCAGATGGCTACACAGGAGAGTTTTACTAAACATTCAACGAAGACTTAAAACCTATCTTCCTCAGACTATTCAAAAATATTCAAGAAGAAGTTATGAGAGTACCAAGACGGTGGCATAGGTAAACACCTACACTGCTGCCTCGCACAACAATTTCAAAACTACAACTAAAAGATAGATCGTATAGCTTCCAGAACCACAGGAAAGCTGGATGAGAGGAAGTTATACAACTAGAAGGAAAGATAGGGGCTCAGAGAGACCCAGAGGAGCTGCAAAAAGCTGAGGTATGGAGACGCGCGCACTGAGAGAGCGGATGCCGGTTGGCTTTCTCTGGCTGGAGGGAAATGGAGACTCCCAACGGCATTGAACCCCTTATCCTAAGACACTAAACCCAAGGTTCAGCTGAAACTCATATGGGGAAAGTTTGGAATGTGAAAAGAGAGAAATGCATGGAAGTTTGGGGGAGTCCCAGGCGGGCAGATGTCAGGCAGCGCACAGCACTGCCTGCAGAAGACCGATTGCTGATTGTGCAGCTGGCTTTCATGAGAGGGCAGGAGACAAAGCATCCCAACAGCTTCACTTCTAACTCTACTAAGCACAGATTTGGACAAAGTTCTGGGGAACAAGATTGATATGATGCCGTAGTGCAGGGGAGCCAGAGGGGAAGCAGTCTAGAGGCACTGCGGGAGAGCACTAGTGTGCCCACGGACTGCTCCAGCGATTACCCAGTCACATGAGGCTAGGGGGCTATGGAGGTTGAGGCCGGCAGTAAGACAAGACAGTCCATTAAGCCCTGAGACTCCACCAATTCCCCTCAACAGAGAGGCTTTTGTAGTTTTGCAAGTCTGGTATCATAAGGCTGAATCCAACACAGAAGTTCTCCTGGCATAGTGAAAATGACAAGACAAGGGAAGGGATCAGAAACAAAAGAAATGGAGGAAAATAAATGACTTATAAAAGCTTATAAAGTTTTTCAAGAATATCTTAGAAAAGTTGGATAAAGTTAGCGAGACCGAAGAGGAGATGAAAAAGAACCAACTAGAGATGGAAAAGGTCCAACTAGAAATTAAATAGACACTGACTGAAATAAAAAATATTATAGAGAGACCTAACAGCAGACTAGAGGAAGGCAAGAATCAAGTCAAAAATTTGAAATATAAAGAATCAGAAAACATTCAACTGGAAAAGCAAGAAGAGAAAAGAATCCGAAAATGTGAAGACAATGTAAGGAGCCTCTGGGACAGTTTCAATCATACGAATATAAGAATTGTGGGGATGCCAGAAGAAGAGACAGAGTAAGATACTGAAAACCTACTTAAAGAAATAATGACTGAAAACTTCCCACAACTGGTAAAATAAACAAGGCACAAGTCCAGGAAGCACACAAATCCCCATATAAAAGGAATCCAAAGAGGACTATACCAAGACACATCATAATTAAAATACCAAAAGCAAAAGACAAAGAGGGAATATTAAAAGCAGCAAGAGAAAAACAGTTCATTACCTACAAGGGAGCACCCATACGACTGTCAGCTGATTTCTCAACAGAAAAAATGCAGGCCAGACAGAAAAGGTCAGAAATATTCAAAGTGATGAATAGCAAGAACCTACAACCAAGAATAATCATTCCATCAAAGCTATCATTCAGAATTGAAGTGCACATAAAGAACTTCACAGATAAGAAAAAGCTAAAGGAGTTTATCAACTCCAAACCAGTATTATATGAAATACTGAAATGTACTCTTTTAGAAGAGGAAGAAGAAAAAGGTAAAAGCCAAAAAATTATGAACAACAAATACATATCTATCAACAAGTGAATCTAAAAATTAAGTGAATTAAAAATTTGATCAACAGAATAAACTGGTGAATAAATAGAATCAGGAGCACAGAAAGTGAGTGGACAGATAATTCTCAGGGGGACAGGGATGAGGTGTACAGGGAGAGACTGGAAAAAAATCATACACCTATGGATGAGGTCAATGGGAGGAAGGTAAGGGTAGAGGGAGTGTTGGGAGCTGTGTGGAGGGGAGCTATGGAGGGGAAAAAAGAGGAAAAAAATGTAATAATCTGAATAATAAAGATTTAATTTAAAAAATAAAAATAAATATAAAAAAGAAAGTACACTTCCAAACATCTTCTATGAACCCAGCATCACCCTAATACCAAAACCAGATAAAGACAACACAAGGAAAGAGAATTATAGACCAATATCTCTCCTGAACAGAGATGACAAAATCCTCAACAAAATTCTAGCAAATTGGATCCAGCAGTACATTAGAAAGATCATACACCATAACCAAGTAGGATTCATCCCAGGAATGCAAGGATGGTACAATATCCATAAATCAAAAAAAGTGATACATCACATAAACAAATTGAGAGATAAAAATCTCATCGGCATATGAATTGATGCAGAAAAATCATTTGGGAAAATCCAAGACACTTTCTTGATAAAAAATCTCAGCAAGGTAGGATTAGAAATTTCATACATCAACATCATAAAAGCCATATAATCCACAGCTAACATCATACTCAATGGGCATAAACTAAAACTATTTCCCCTAACAACAGGAATAAGACAGGGATGCCCACTCTCACCTCTTCTGTTCAACATACTACTGGAAGTATTAGCCATAGCAATTAGACAAGAAGAAGAAATGAAAGGCATCCAAATTGGAAAAGAAGTAAAGCTGTCCTTATTTGCAGATAGTGTACATAAAAAAGCCAAAGGACTCCATCCAAATCTATTTGACTTAATAAATGAATTCAGCAATGTAGCAGGATACAAAATTAATGTCACAAAATCTGTGGCATTTCTATACACTAATAGTGAAATTACAGAAATAGAGACTAAAAAAGAAATGCCATTTACCATTGCACCAAAAAAATTAAGATACCAAGGAATAAACTTAACTAAGGATGTAAAAGACCTATATGCAGAAAACTATAAGACACCGAAAAAGGAGATAAAGACGTAAACAGATGGAAGAACATAACATGGTCCTGGATTGGGAGAATCAACATGATTAAAATGTCCATACTACCCAAAGCAATCTATAGATTCAATGCCCTACCCATTAAAATACCAACAATGTATTTCACAAACTTAGAAAAAAAATCTTCAAAAATTCATCTGGAACAAAAAGAAGACTGCATGTAGCCACAGCAATCTTTAGAGAGAGAAGTAAAGTAGGTGGAATCTCAATACCAGATTTGTAGCTAAATTACAAAGCAACTGTTCTCAAAACAGCCTGGTAATGGCACAAGAACCGATATATAAACCAATGGAATAGAATAGAGAATCCAGATGCCCACCCAAACCACTATGCTCAATTAATATTTGACAAAGGAGGCATATAAATACAATGAAGTCAAGACAGCACCTTTAATAAATGGTGTTGGGAAAATTGGACAGATACATGCAAGAAAATGAAACTGGACCACCAACTTACACCAAATACAAAAAGAAACTCAAAATGGATGCAGGACTTAAACATTAGAAAGGAAGCCATAATAAAAGGAAGATAAATGATCCAATGAAGAAATGGGCAATGGGTCTAAATAAAAACTTTTTGAAAGATGACAGAAGGAAGGCCAAGAGACACATGAAAACATGTTCAAAGTCACTAATTACCATGAGAGATGCAAATCAAAATGACAATGCAATACTATCTCACACCTGTCAGAATAGCAATCATCAACAAATCAACAAATGACAAGTGTTGGTGAGGATGCGGAGGAAAAGGAACCCTTGTGCATTGTTTGTAGGAATGCAGACTGGTGCAGCCACTGGAGAACATATGGAGTTTCCTCAAAAAACTAAAAGTGGAACTCCCATTTGACCCAGCAATCTCACTCTTAGAAATATATCCTAAGAAAGTAGAAACACCAATTAGAAAGGATTTATGCACCCCTATGTTCATAGCAGCACAATTAACGATAATTACAATTTGCATACAGACTAAGTGCCCATCAACAGATGAGTGGATCAGAAAACTATGGTACATCTATAAAATGGAATTCTATACTGCCATTAAAAGGAAGGAATTCTTACCATTTGCAGCAACCTGGATGGAACTGGAAAGCCTTATGCTAAGTGAATTAAGCCAGTCAATGAATGAGAAACACCACATGATCTCACTCATTTGTGGGTAATAAAAAACATTATAAACTGATGAACAAAAGGATAGATACAGAGGCAGTAAAGCATCAAACAGACTGTTAAATTATAGCAGAAAGTTTAAGGATAGTTGGGGTAGATAAGAGAACAATCAAAAGACTTATTTGCATGCATATAAACATAACTAATGAACACAAGACACTGGGCATTTAGGGTATGCCTGGGAGGCTGAGGGGATGGGGGGCAATTGGAAGATATGTATACATGTAACACAATAAAAATAAAATAAAAAATGAAACTAGACAATACACAGATACACTCAAAATGGATAAATGACTTAAATGTAAGAATAGAGATTATAAAAATCCTAGAAGAAACCATAAGCAGCAAAATAGCAAATATTTGTCATAGCAACATCTTTACCAATAAAGCTCCTAGGGCAATGGAAACTAAGGAGAAAATAAACAAAAGCGGCTACTAGTATCAAAATAGAAAGCTTCTGCACATCAGAAGACATCATTAACAAAAGAACAAGAAAGTGTACTGAATGGGAGAACATATTTGCCAATGTTATCTCTCATAAGGTTTTAATCTCAAAATTTATATATACAACTTAATATAAGGAATATAAAGAATCCAATCAATAATGGGCAAAGAACCTCAATAGATACTTTTTGAAATTAGATATACAG
The DNA here is from genome assembly GCA_004026805.1 of Lasiurus borealis. Classification (NCBI taxonomy): domain Eukaryota; kingdom Metazoa; phylum Chordata; class Mammalia; order Chiroptera; family Vespertilionidae; genus Lasiurus; species Lasiurus borealis. Next base: position 158,972 of record PVJN01000750.1, read on the forward strand.
AAGATCGAAATACATGAAAACATGTTCACAGTCACTAATCATCCTAGAGATGCAAATCAAAACAACAATGAGGAGATTCCAAGATGGCGACATAGGTAAACACCTACACTGCTGCCTCGCACAACAATTTCAAAACTACAGAATGGACATCATCCAGAACCACAAGAAAGCTGGCTGAGTGGAAATTCTACAACTAGAAGGAAAGAGAGGGGTTCACGGAGACCCAGAGGAGCTGCAAAAAGCTGAGGTACGAAGACATATGCATGGAGAGAGCGAGTGTTGGGGTACCTGGCTGGTTTACTCTGCCAGGAGGGAAACAGAGACTCTCAAAGGCACTGAACCCCTTATCCTATGACACTAAACCCCAGATCCAGCTGAAACTCATATAGGGCAAGTTTGGATTGTGAAAAGGAAGAGGTGCACAGAAATTTAGGGGAGTTACAAAAGATCAGAGGTCTGGTGGCACGCACGGCACTGCCTGGAGAGGACCGACTGTTGATTGTGCCGCTGGCTTTCACAAGTGGGCACAAGACAGACCCTCCCAACTATGCCACTTCTGACTCCACTAAGCCCCTGTTTCGGGTGAAACCCTGGGAACCTAGACTCGTGTGGTCCTGGAGTGCAGGGGAACTGGAAAGGCAGCAGTCTAGAGGCATTGTGCATGCGCACAAGGATCCCTCCAGCGATTACCCAGTTACGTGAGACTCAGGGGCCGTGGAGGGCAGGACCAACTGGAAGGCAAGGCGGTCCCTTAAGCCCTGAGACTCCACCCACCCCATGCTCAAGAAAGAGGCTTCTGTGGTTTTGCATGTCTGCTATCATAACGCTGAAACCAACACAGAAGTTCTCCCAGCATAGTGAAAAATGCCATGAGGAAAAAAATGGTGGCGGAATAGAGGGACGTATCTGGAGCTTTGTCGCTGGTCAGAGGGAGAGAGAGCAGCGGAGAGTCGCACGGGGAGTGTTTGTTGGCAAGTTAAGAGTCAGTTATTCTCCAGGAGAAGGCGGGGAACTGCTGGAAGGGGCTCTCCTGGCCAGGCATCCCCACTGCCATGGGGTTTTTGTTGGCCAGAGCCACCAGCGAGAACTCAGAGACCACACCTTCTTGCCAAGAGAGGTGGATGTCTGAGGCGGTCTGAACACTGTGGCTGAATTTAGTCACTGAAGAACGGGAAACCCAGAATACAACTCTCCAATCAGAGCAGACACGGGGGCGGTGGATTCAGAGATCCACACAGCTCACAGAAAGGTCAGATTTCGCCTGGGATAAGGTGAGGTCTCCAGCCCCTCAGAACAGAGATGCACACACTGTGGGAACCGTGCTGCAGGAAAGCTGCCTCTGGAGAGCTCTGCGAAGGTGGGCAGGGTGTGATCCCTAAGTGTGGAGGCAAACTCTCGGAGCTGTTAACAGAGTGGAGCTTGGGAAAACGACTCGTTTTTATCTAAGGCAGAGGGATAGCTCTGGAATTATTAGTGTCCCTGCTGCAAAATCCCCACAAACCAGTTTTGAGAACAATATAGTGGAAGTGAATGACCATTCTATTTTTTTTTCTTTTTTTTATTTTAGTTTTCATTTTTACATATTTTAATTAAAAGACTATTTTCTTTCAGCCTCAATTGATTTTACCTTTTTAATTATTAAATTTTTGTTTTCAATTAGTATTATTACTGCTTGTTTTTTACCTTTTAGGAAAAAAAACAAGTGTCATTTTGTTTTCTCTTTATTTTACTTCGGAATAAGAGATTTATATTCTATTTTCATCTTTCCTTTAGCATAATTTTACTCCAACTCAACTCTACCTTTATGCCAATACTTTCTGCCTAATTTTCCCCATTTTGTTGTCTTGTTTACCTTTCCCTTTTCCAACTTTAGATTCTCCCTATTCTCTCTCTTTACCTGGCTAAAATTTCACCCCACTTATATATCTAATTTCAAATACTCTACTAAAAGTCCATACAAACCTCTCTCTTCTTGTCTTCACTAGCCAAAAAGTTGTTTTTTCTCTATGTCCTTTTGTTGCTATTTGCCTGAACAGTGATTATATCGATTTTTTGAACTATTTTGTGATATTGTTTTAGCTTATTCTACTTGTTTTATTTTGCTTTTTGCTTGCTTTGTTTGCTACCTCTCTTTTCCCTTGCCTCCCTCGATACCAGTTGTTATTTGCAGTTTGTATTAATCTCTAGGTACTGGTTGCTGGCCTTTACTGAGATTAGTGACTTTTCTATTGGAGTTTTCTCTTGACATCTATATTTTATTCCCCTTTTATCTCTTAACCACTTTCTTTTCTCTCTGTTTCTCTTTCTCTTTTCTTTTTTCTTCTTCTCCTTTATTTTTTTGTTTTTTCTTTTATTTTTTTATTTTTTCTCCCTCTCCCAATCCGATTTGGGCACTTCTTTCCTTTCTTTTTCCTTCATTTTCCTCTTCTTTTTTCTCTACTTAACCCTAACTTCTCTTTCATTGGTGGTCACATTATTGGTGATTATTAACATTATGAATACATTTCTGTTCAGTGCCTTGTGTGCTGTACTGGGTCGTGTTGTAGTTTGTGCGTTTGAATCAACGTAAGAGAGAGAACTACATAACGAAACACCAGAAAAAGAAAAACCATGGGCAGAAGAAGAAACAGCCCACATAAGACAGATAGGCAGGTATCACCAGAAAAGGAAGTAAATGAAATAGAAGCAGAAATAAGCCTTCCAGAGATAGAGTTCAGAGAAATGATCATAAGATGGATGAAAAGCATGGAAGAAAAAATTGACAATCTGAGTAAGAGCCAAGAGGAAATGAAGAAGAAGCATGAAGAAATGCACAAAGAAATAAAAAATGACATCACTGCTTTAAAGAACTCAATAGAAAGCATCAAAAGCAGACTAGAAGAAGCAGAGGACCACATCAGCGAGTTAGAAGACATGGTAGGAAAAAACACCCAACTACAGCAGCTTCTAGAAAAAAAAAATTAAAAAGCAAGAGGAGAGCCTAAGGGAACTTTGGGATAACACGAAAAAAAAAAAATCCACATAATTGGGGAACCAGAAAGACTGGAAACTGAACAAGGATTGGAGAACCTGTTTGAAGAAATAATGACAGAAAATTTCCCTAATATAGGAAAGGAAAAACCCACACAAATCCAAGAAGCTCAGAGACCCAAGCAAAAGGAACCCCACAAAACTGACACCAAGCCACATTTTAATTAAATTGGCAAAAAGCCACGAAAAAGCAAGAATCTTAAAAGTGGCCAGAGAGAAAAAGAAAGTTACCTACAAAGGAACCCCCATAAGACTAGCTACTGATTTTTCAACAGAAACTCATCAGGCCAGAAGAGAATGGAATGAAATATACAAAGTCATGCAGAGGAAGGGTCTGAATATAAAAATACTGTACCCTGCAAGGCTTTCAATCAAAATTGAAGGTGAAATCAGAAGCTTCACAAACAAAAAAGGACTAAGGGAATATATTACCACCAAACAAGAAAAGCAAGAAATATTAAATGGTCTGCTATAATAAAAAGAATTAGAAAGTGAAGAAGAAACTCTAGGCTAAAGACTTAAAATGGCGACAGATAAATACCCATCAATAATGACTTTAAATGTACATGGATTAAATGCGCCAATCAAGAGACATAAGGTTGGATAAGAAAACATGATCCACATATCTGCTGTCTACAAGAAACCCACCTCAGGAAAAGAGATGCACACAGATTGAGGGTGAAGGGATGGAAGATGGTATTTCAGGCAAATGGAAATGAAAAAAAAAGCTGGGGTTTCAATAGTTATATCTGACAAATAAGATCTCAAAGTGAAGGACATAAAAAGAGATAAAGAGGCCACTTCATAATACTAAAGGAAACAATCGAACAAGTAGATATAACTCTGGTAAACTTATATGAACCCAATATAGTAGCACCTAAATATATAAAAAAACATTCCTGGAGGTTAAAAAGGGAGAGAATGACAGCAATACAATCATAGTAGGAAAATTTAATACCCCACTGTCACCACTGGACTAATCCTCTAAACAAAAAATCAGCAAAGAAACATCAATCCTAATTGACTAACTAGACCAGATGGAATTAATTGACATCTTCAGAACATTTCACCCCAAAGCCACAGAATATACATTCTTCTCCAGTGCACATGGGTCATTTTCAAAGATAGATTATATGTTAGGTCATAAGAAAAGTCTCTTCAAGTTCAAGAAGATAGAAATCATATCAAACATTTCTCAGACCAAAGTGGCATAAAACTAGAAAACAACTATAATAAAAACAATAGAAAGAAATCAAACACCTGGAGACTAAACAGCATGCTATTAAACAATGACTGGGTAACCAGAGAGGTAAAGGAAGAAATAAAAAACATCACGGCAACAAATGACAATGACAACACAACAATACAATATTTATGGGACACAGTGAAAGCAGCCTTGAGAGGGAAGTTCATAGCCTTACAAGCCTACTGCAAAAAACAGTAAACAATGAAAATAAATTACTAAATCTATAACTCCAAGAGCTAGAACGAGAGCAACAAGAAAAACCCAGTGTACTCGGAAGGAAGGAAATAGTGAAGATCAGAGTGGAGATAAACAACTTGGAGACCAAAGAAGCAATTCAAAAGATCAACAAAACAAAGAGCTGGTTCTTTGAAAGGATAAATAAGATTGATGTACCTCTAGCCAGGCTCACCAAGAAACAAAGAGAGAAGACCCAAATAAACAAAATAAGAAATGAAAGAGGAGAAATAACAACAGACCCTGCAGAAATACAAAGGATTGTTAAAAAATGCTATGAACAACTCTATTCCAATAAATTGGACAACCTGCAAGAAATCGACATTTTCCTAGAAAAATATAACCTTCCAAAACTCATTGAGGAGGATGCCAAACATCTCAGTAGTCCAATAACTATGGAGGAAATTGAAGCAGTCATCAAAAAGCTTCCAGCAAATAAAAGCCCTGCACCAGATGGCTACACAGGAGAGTTTTACCAAACATTCAAGGAAGAATTAAAACCTATCCTCCTCAGACTATTCAAAAACTTTCAAGAAGAAGGAAACTTCCAAAAACCTGTGAAGCCACCATCACTCTAATACCAAAACCAGATAATTACAACAGAATGAACGAGAATTACAGGCCAATATCTCTCCTGAACATAGATGCCAAAATCCTCAGCAAAATTCTAGCAAATCCGATCCAGCAGTACATCAGAAAGATCATACACCCTGACCAAGCAGGATTCATCCCAGGAATGCAGGAATGGTACAATATCTGCAAATCAATAAATGTGATACATCACATAAACAAATTGAAAGATAGAAATCACATAGTCATATCAACTCATGCAGAAAAAGCATTTGACAAAATCCAACACCCTTTCTTGATAAAAACTCTCAGCAAAGTGGGAATAGAAGGAGCATACCTCAATATCATAAAAGCTATACATGATAAATCCACAGCCCACATAATACTCAATGGGCAAAAACTAAAACCATTTCCCCTAAGAAAAGGAACAAGACAGGGATGACCACTCTCACCTCTCCTGTTTGACATAGTACTGGAAGTATTGGCCATTGTAAGCAGAGAAGAAGAAGTAATAAAAGGCTTCCAAATTGGGAAAGAAGGTGTAAAGCTGTCCTTATTTGTAGATGACATGACACTGTACATAAAAAACCCAAAAGCTTCCATCCCAAAATTAATTGACTTAATAAATGAATTTGGCAATGTAGCAGGATACTAAGTTAATGCCAAGAAATATGTGGAATTTCTTACACTAATAGTGAAATTACCGAAAGAGAGTCTCAAAAAGCAATCTCATTTACCATCGCACCAAAAAAAATTAAGATACCTAGGAATAAACCTAACTAAAGAGGTAAAAGACCTATATGCAGAAAACTACAGGACACTGAAAAAAGAAATAGAGGAAGATGTTAACGGATGGAAAAATGTACCATGCTCATGGATTGGGAGAATCAACATCATTAAAATGTCCATACTACCCAAAGCAATCTATAGATTCAGTGCACTACCCATTAAAATACCACAGACATATTTCACAGACCTAGAAAAATTTCTTCATAGATTCATCTGGAACAAAAAAGAACACAAATAGCTAGAGCAATTCTGAAAAAGAAGAATAAAGTTGGTGGGATCTCAATAACAGATTTCAAGCTATATTACAAAGCAACTTTTCTCAAAACAGCCTGGTACTGGCAGAAGAACAGACATATAGACCAATGGAATCGAATAGAGAACCCAGATATCCAACCAATCCACTATGCTCAACTAATATTTGACAAAGGAGGCATGAACATTCAATGGAGCCAAGATAGCCTCTTCAATAAATGGTGTTGGGAAAATTGGACAGATACATGCAAAAAAATGAAACTGGACCACCATCTTACACCAAATAGAAATATAAACTCAAAATGCATACAGGACTTAAACATTAGAAGGGAAACCATAAAAATACTAGAGGAATCCGCATGCAGCACAATCTCAGATATATGCCGAAAAAAACTTCTCCACTGATACTACTCCAATAGCAATGGAAGCTATAGAAAAAAATAAAGAAATGGGACTACATCAAAATAAAAAGCTTTTGTACAGCAAAAGGAACCATCAACAACACAACAAGAAAGACCAGTATATGGGAGAACATATTTGCAAATGTTATCACTGATAAAGCTTTAATCTCCATCTACAGCCAACTTATACAACTTAATAAAAGGAAGATGAACGATCCAATAAAAAAATGGGCAACGGTCCTAAATAGAACCTTTTTGAAAGACGACAGAAGGAAGGTCAAGAGACACATGAAAACATGTTCAAAGTCATTAACCATCCAAGAGATGCAAATCAAAACGACAACCATACCATCTTACACTGGTCAGAATGGAATCATCAACATATCAACAGATGACAATGTTGGCGAGGATGCGGAGAAAAGGGAACCCTTGTGCACTGTTGGTGGGAATGTAGACTGGTGCAGCCACTGTGGAGAACAGTATGGAGTTTCCTCAAAAATCTAAAAATGTATCTCCCATTTTACCCTTTAATTCCACTCTTAGGAATTTATCCTAAGAATTTACAAGCACCAATTAGAAAGGATTACGTACCCCTATGTTCATACATCACAATTTACAATAGCTACAATTTGGAAACAGTGTAGTTGCCCGTCAGCAGATGAGTGGATCAGAAAACTTTGGTAAATCTACACAGTGGAATTCTATGCTGCTATTAAAAGGAAGGAATTGTTACCATTTGTAGCAACCTGGTTGGAATTGGAGAACCTTATGCTTAGTGAAATAAGCCAGTCAATGAAGGAGAAGCATCAGATGAGCTCACTCATTTGTGGATAATAAAGAACATTATAAACTGATGAACAAAAGGATAGATACAGAGACAGTAAAGCTTCAAACAGACTATGAAATTACAGCAAGAAGATGAAAGTTAAATTAGCTAGATAAGAGATCAATCAAAGAAATTTTATGCATGCGTATAAGCATAACCAATGAACATAGACACTGGGGGGTTGGGGTATGCCTGGAATGGAGGGGGGCAATGGGAGATATGTATAAAAAAATAATTTAAAAAAAGCATATAGAAAATTGCCGAAACCAGTTTGGATCAATGGATAGATAGAGCTTCGGCCTGCGGACTGAAAAATCCCATGTTCGACTCCGATAAAGGGCATGTACATTGGTCGAGGGAACATTCCCAGTATGGGGTGTGCAGGAGGCGGTTGACCGATGTCTCTCTCTCATTGATATTTCTGACTTTCTATCCCTCTCTCTTCCTCTCTGTGAAAAATCAATAAAATATTTTAAAAAATAAAAACATACAGAAAATTGAGAACCTCTAGTAGGCTCACCAAGAACAAAGAGAGAGGACCCAAATAAATAAAATCAGAAATGAAAGAGGTGAAGTAGGAAATGACCCCACAGAAGAATTGTAAAAGAATACTATGAACAAATCTATTCCAAAAACCTGGACAACCTAGATGAAATGGACATATTCCTAGAAAACTACAATCTTCCATAACTCATAACTCAATCAAATGGAAATATGTTCTCCCATAAAGTGGCATTTCTTATTGTTTGTTGATGATTTCTTTTGCTGTGCAAAAGCTTTTTATTTTGATGTAGTTCCATTTGTTTATTTTTTATTTAGCTTCCATTTCCCTTGGAGCAGTATCAGTGAAGAAGTTCTTTTAACATATGTCTGATATTGTGCTACTGTGGATTCCTCTTGTATTTTTATGGTTTCCGGTCTTATGTTTAAGTCTTGTATCCATTTGGATTTTATTTTTGTGTATGGTGTAAGGTGGTGGAATAGTTTCACTTTTTGCCATGTCTCTGTCCAATTTTCCCAACACCATTTATTGAAGAGGCTGTCTTGACTCCATTGTATGTTCATGCCTCCTTTGTCAAATATTAATTGAGCATACTGGTTTGGATGGATATCTGGATTCTCTATTTTATTCCATTGATCTAAATGTCTGTTCTTGTGCCAGAGCCAGGCTGTTATGAGAACAGTTGCTTTATAATATAGCTTGAAATCTGGTACTGAGATCCCACCTACTTTATTCTTCTTTCTCAGGATTGCTTTGGCTATTTGGGGTCTTTTTTTTTGTTCCAGATGAATCTTTGGAGAGTTCTTTCTAGGTCTGTGAAATTTGTCATTAGTATTTTAATGGGTAATACATTTAACCAATAGGTCGCTTTGGGTAGTATTGATATTTTAATGATGTTGATTCTTCCAATCCATGAGCGTGGTATGCTCTTCCATCTGTTTACATCTTCCTCTATCTCTTTTTCAGTTTCCTGTAGTTTTCTGCGTATAGGTCTTTTACCTCCTTAGTTAGGTTTATTCCTAGGTATCTTAATTTTTTTGGTGCAATGGTAAATGGGATTGCTTTTTTAGTCTCTCTTTCAGTAAGTTCACTATTAGTATATAGAAATGCCACAGACTTCTTAGCATTAATTTTGTATCCTGTTACATTGCCAGATTAATTTATTAAGTCTATTAATTTTTGGAAGGATTCTTTCAGGTCTTTCATATACAGTATCATGTCATCTGCAAATAAGGACAGCTTTACTTCTTCTTTTCAAATGTGAATGCCTTTTATTTATTCTTCTTCTCTAATTGCAATGGCTAATACTTTCAGTACTCTGTTGAACAGGAGTGGTGAGTGTGGGCATCCCTGTCTTATTCCTTTTCTTAGGGAAAATGATTTTAGTTTATGTCCATTGATTATGATGTTAGCTGTGGGTTTATCATATATGACTTTTATTATGTTGAGGTATGATCCTTCTATTTCCACCTTGTTGAAAATTTTTATCAAGAAAGTGTGTTAGAGTTTGTCAAATGCTTTTGCTGTATCAATTGATATGACTATGTGATTTTTATCTCTCAATTTGTTTGTGTGGTATATCATTTATTGATTTGCAAATATTGTACCATCCTTGCATTCCTGGGATAAATCCCACTTGGTTATCATCTATGATCTTTCTGATATACTGCTGTATCAGATTTGCTAGCATTTTGTTGAGGACTTTGGCATCTATATTTATGAGGGATATTGGCCTGTAATTCTCTTTTATTGTGTTATCTTTTTCTGGTTTTGGTATTAGGGTGAAGGAGCCTGGAAGTGTTCCTTCTTGTTGAATTTTTTGAAATGATTATGAAAATATTTTATCAACTATTATATTAATTAATTAACTAATTCACTAATAAATAAATCTGTTTCAACAGGCTTGTTTCTACCAAGCTAAATTATCTTATCTACTTACTATGTAATGTTATTTTGCCTATAAGAACAAGTAATATAACATTCTATATCTTAAAAAAAGCATCCTGTCCATCTACTCACATTGGAGAGGAAACATTAGGAAATTGATTTTCCTGAAATATCTTTATTCACATTCCCTTTTATTGTCCTGAAGCCACAGTAAAATATTGTATTTAATAAAAATTTTCTCTTTGGAAAATGATAGAAATAATACGACTATAATTTATTGTTTTCAAATAAGTCTGACATGTGATTATCTTTTTTAAATCTCCTATAAGAAATCATTACCTCCAATTTGTACTGCCTATTATTTTTGTTTGGACAAAGAAAATTAAGTGATTGTTCTTTAGTAAACTCTCCTCAAATAATATCAAAGAATTATGGTTAAATGTAATAACTAAATTATTTCTGCTCTAGCTGATGAGGCTGCCAGCCATGGCAGCCATGGAGAATTGTACCTGACTCCAAGACTCATGGGGAAGCTGGGAAGATCCCAGAGGAGATGGGCAAGATCTTTTGAGCAGACTTGGCCTCTGAGACCCAAGGAAGGTGCCCATGTCGGATGAGCTCTGGAAGCTAGGGCCTCCTCATTTCAGAACATTCCCAATGTGGTGGTCCATTTGATGTCAAATACCTGCAATTCTCTGCAGAAGTCCATAAAGGGTTGGCTAGAGATTGAGGCCCTGCCTCTTGACTTGGATCTTCTCTCTTACTATGTTAGACTTGTGAGCCCACTTTTCTCTGTGACATGTTGAAAGAGATGTCCCAAACATCTGGCTGAAGTTACTTCAGTGTGTCCTAGAACTTGAAAGAAATCAGATAAAAGGAGAAGTCCTTTCAGTTTATACTGTTTTCTCTGATTTCTTTGGTGCACAATTTGCTTTGTAAGTTTAGTCGGTCATCACTGCTGCTGTTACTTGTCCGGTAAAACTGTCACCTAGTGATTTTCCCTGCCCCATGATGATGCTCTGCCTGGCTAGGACCACTTGCTCCCCTGCACCTGCCCTCAGCACCCTGTTTACAGGCTGTTTCACTGGCTGGTTTAGACACCCAACTAAGGAGGTGTTACTATATCCCATAGGCCACGTGCCCTCCTTTGTGGATCCTGCCCTTGATGAACTGAAAATATCCTCTAAAGAAGGTTGTGATATCTGTCCCTAATTCTATGATGTGTGGACACTTGAGAACCAGGGTCTAAATTTACTCTCTCTAGTTCACCACCTGATCAGATAGTCAAGGCTCTGAAGTTGATACCTTCAGGTATTATCCACTTCCTTGAAGGAAACAGAGATGAAGATCCAAGAAAAGCCCCCAAAAGAGGTGGACAAGAAAAAAGGATCATGTAGAGACTAATGGACAGAATGACCAGATCAGTACCTACAACAGTAAGGGTCCACCACTGATAACTAGGTCCATAAGAGAATCTTCACTTCTGGCAACAGCAGGCCTATGTCTCTAGACCTCAATCCCAAGCACCTATAAGATAGCTTGAGAGGGAATTCCCAGATGTTTCCCATGTTTTCCTCCTCTGAAAGCCAGGTGGTCACCATCAAGTAGCCCTGTGGGTCATGTCCTGCCTCCTCTAAAGCCTGACACAGACACAGCAGTGCTATCTGACCCAATCCCATGCTACTCCCTGCTGGGAGAGATCCACAGAGGAAGTGCTACATGACCATCCACCCAGAGTTCTAACGTCACTAACTTTGGGTAAGAAGATGCTTCTCCCATGAAGGAGAAATTCTCCACTGACCTCTACCAGTAGGAAGCCCTGCAAATGCAAAATTTCCATGCCACTTTGCCATTGCTGCCACCACTGATGTGGGATCGAGGTGAGCTGCCAACTCCTCCTAACCTGCCTTGTCTTGCTATAGACAAAAACCTGGGCACCTTTGGAGAACACTGGGAATCAGCATAACGAAATCTTGGATAATAAAACAGAGGTGATGGCTGACTGTAGTGCCACTCAGCCTATACCTTCTTCTCCTCCGCTTGACTTGGAAACTATAGACATTCTACCCATGGCCACTCACACTGGGCAGGTCCCTGTTACTACTGCCAACTTGGCTGACCTATTTGGCCCCAGAACCTGTTTGTCCCTCCATCTTGACATCAAATATTGATCAGAAAAGAAGATACGGTCCCTCCTTCTCCTCTTGCCTTTCACACTATTTTCTTCTTCTTAATTCTAATCACACACTATGGAATTCCACTTAATGACAATGTTATTATAAGTACATATTCTATTTCTGATCTGCCTATACCTCCAAGGACCTCAGTCTTCTTCTTCCAGCCACCTTTCTTCCAAAATGAATCCCTAATACCTATGTGTGCAGATTCTCCCCCTCCTTTTTTTCTTACCCATCCCTCAGTCCCTCCTACCAGTACTTTTGTTTTTGCTGCCAAACCTATCACCTCTACAGATGTCCCTTCCATCAGAATAGTCAAGGCATCTGTGGATTTGATCTCTCAGCCCACTTTAGATTCTGATGTTATTAATATGGACACTAATCTCTCTTCCCATGCTGTCATATACAGGTCTTCTCCCATGTTCATTGCAGTATGAATCCACTTTCATTGAAGGATCCCTTCCCTTACCCAAACCATACCATTGGCTCCTCATCCCACATTAGGGACCCCTGATAGTCAGGAGAAGAGAACCTCTTTCTCCAGTGATGCTGTTATCACTGAACTGCCTACCCATGGTGGATTCTGTAGTGACCAAGCTCCAGTATCTCTATAAACTTCAACCCTGTCATTGACATCTGTGCCATGGACACCACTCCTCCTTCCCAGGATTTGATTTTCCATTCTACCCTGGTATCAACAGAGAACTACTTCCCATTTTCCATAGCACTTCCTAAGTCAGAGAACATTATTACCTGGTGACTCTGGGTAAGGAGATGCTTGGGATAAGCATTCCTTCAGCTGATGTCTCCACCCATTTACCTAGAAACAAAGTTTCAAACCTTCCCTTGTATCCAGGAACTGTCTTGCAGCCCACATCTTGGGCTAATAATTGGGCAGCAGTCTAAAAATGTTTTGCTGTTGGAAAAAGTGATAGTGCCAGCACAAGCAATAGGCCTAATGTTTCCTGCAGCCAAGCCAGTCAGAGGGAGCATAATGCACTCAGGTATTGCAGCTTCTCAATTGTCAGATTCCACATTTGACACCAGTGTCAACATCCAGTTGGCCTTTGGTGACAATCTAGGTATTTTCCCTGTAAACACATCCACTCCTGCTGGAGTTGTCACCAGGATGCCTAACTCTTGAAATAGTAGCTCACTGTTTGCCAGTACATTTGCAGGACCACTTGTGGTTATGGATTGTACAGCTCCCATAGGTAGGGGGAGCTATGGGGTCAGTATGTCTAATCCAGGCCCTACTCATTCACAAGCATCCAGAGCATCAACAGTAGAGCTGGACTTAGGAAGGCAAACAGTGCTGCTTTTATATATCACCTTGGCCAGATAACCAGGGATGCATCTGGCTGCTGCATGGCTACTGCAAGAGGAGGAATATGTTTGGATACACGGCTGCTTCCTCCTTATATCCAATTACCTGGAGCCCACCTCTCCATAACAAAGGTAGAGGAGTGATTGGAGAATATAAAACCATTCCTATGACTGGAGGTGTAGTGTTCACACTTCCCTTCAGTGCACTTGTGGTCCACTGAGACATAGTAAACCTCCTATATTTGGAAAATCCACTACCATGAAGAAGAAATGTATGTCAAGAGATGTCTGTTTTCACCTTTTATTAGACCACATGGAAATCACCTGGCTATACCATATCCATTATAGGTATAAATATCAGCACAATCCCTAAGTTTAGACATGTATATAATTCTACCTTCTTTCTAAGCACCTGTAAGCCACCTGTGCAGAATTCAGGTGATGCTATGAGAGGGTACAACATCCAATGACTGGGGCCCTGTTATTCTCACTTCCCACCAATATAGCTAGCCAGAACACAAGTGGTATACTCACAGGGAAAAATGTCTCACTTGTGATGAGAGGACACTGTGTCACTACATGTAACCAGACCACCTGCAACCCAATTATCCAGATCACGGATAGAGTGATGGGGCCAGCACAAAACCTGCAATGACTGGATAGGGTGGTGAACCCCAATTTAAACAGAGCTCCTAGGTAAACCCTGACCAAAACAGCAGTGCTAGGAAGGGAGGATAGCACTTGATGATTTTTACAGAGAAATGTCTGCTTTCAGTCAAAATATCTGCCTTCATCCCCCAAGTTAGAGTAACTCTCTCGCTTTGGAGAAACCAGGACTGTGTTTGGAGGCTCCTTCTCAGAGGAACTGTGCCTGTGCTCTTGGCATGGAAAACTATAGGTTTGCATTTGGGGCACCCAGAGATTCATAAAAGCCACCAATCAATTCTATCACAAATCTCAGCAAATTCAGAGCAGGTCTTACTCTGCAAAGGGTATGTAACCATAAATGGACTTTGCTCCACTGGGAAGAAGCTTAGCACCTTTAAGTGAAATTTAACCTCTTAATGTCCTACAGCAAATCAGAAGATCATACCTCAGGGGTTGTGTGTGGGGAGGTATTTGAGGGTGAGGGGCAAATGTGCCCATTTGAGTAATGGGCTTGAGACATTCTAGTGTAGATGATTATTAACTGTGTCATCATCCATGGCAAGAAAATTAATTTGGACAACACACACTCTGGTCCAGTTTCCTCTATTCTTGAAACTGTCTTCCCCCTTACCCATTTGCCTCTATGGGCACTCAACAAGAAAGTACTAATATAATATAAAATATTATGCCTTGTTTAAAGTCATGGACAAGAGACAGTGACAAGATATTTCAACTCCCCAGAGTGCTATATTGAAAACAAGACATACTACTAATGAAAATAAGTCCAATACTTACTTTAAAAGTGAATAATTAATAGTTTAGTGAGGTATCACTTTATATGCATATATTTGTATTTATTTAACAGACTCTATGGTTTGCCTTAAATACATTTATGTCAAGAAAAACATGTGAGATCACAACTGATTTATCTTTTTAGAAATTCCAATTCTGCTTTTTACTGGTTGTGTGATTCATACAACAAAGATTTTTAGCTTTTCTAAGAAGTAAGTTCTTTATAGCTGGTATAAAATAATAACTTGTATTGTGTTATTGAGTTAAAATATTAATAAGGAAAAATTATCTTGTGTGTAGAGCTATAGTCTCACCTATTCACACTAGAAAAGGAAGGGACAGAGAAGGCAATTAAACTTTTTTGCGTACCCATTCTGTGTCAGGAATGGTGCTCATTCTTGAGAAGTCTGTGAGATGGTTAATTATGATCTTATTTAAGAAGTTGAGCTTCAGAGAGGTAATTTGCCCATCTCTTTTAAAAATTTTTTATACATATCTTCCCATTGCCCCCCTCACTCCCAGGCATACCCCAAGCCCCCAGGGTCTATGTTCATTGGTTATGCTTATATGCATGCATAAAAGTCCTTTGATTGATCTCTTATCTACCTCACATAACTTTTTTTTTTTGGTCTTTTTTTTTTATTAATTTTTTATACATGTCTCCCAATGCCCCCCCTCTCTCCCAGGCATACCCCAACCCCCCAGTGTCTGTGTTCATTGGTTATGCTTATATGCATGCATACAAGTCCCTTGATTGATCTCCCATCTACCCCACCTAACTTTAATCTTCCTGCTATAATTTCAGTCTGTTTGAGGCTTTACTGCCTCTGTATCTATCCTTTTGTTCATCAGTTTATAATGTTCTTTATTATCCACAAATGAGTGGGATCATGTGATGCTTCTCCTTCATTGACTGGCTTATTTCACTAAGCATAAGGCTCTCCAGTTCCAACCAGGTTGCTTCAAATGGTAAGAATTCCTTCTTTTTAATGGCAGCATAGAATTCCATTGTGTAGATGTACCACAGTTTTCTGATCCACTCATCTGCTGACAGGCACCTAGGCTGTTTCCAAATTATAGCTATTGTAAATTGTGCTGCTATGAACATAGGGGTGCATAAATCCTTTCTGATTGGTGTTTGTGATTTCTTAGGATAAATTCCTAAGTGTGGGATTACAGGGGCAAATGGGAGATCCATTTTTAGTTTTTTGAGGAAACTCCATACTGTTCTCCACAGTGGCTGCATCAGTCTGCATTCCCACCAACAGTGCACAAGGGTTCCTTTTGCTCCGCATCCTCGCCAACACTTATCATTTGTTGATTTGTTGATGATTCCATTCTAACCAGTGTAAGATGGTATCACATTATCGTTTTGATTTGCATCTCTCAGATAATTAGTGACTTTGAACATGTTTTCATGTGTCTCTTGGCCTTCCTTCTGTTGTCTTGAAAAGGTTCATTTTAGGTCCGTTGCCCATTTTTTTAGTGGATCATTTATCTTCCTTTTATTAAGTTGTATAAGTTGGCTGTAGATTTTGGAGATTAAACCTTTGTCAGTGATATCATTTGCAAATATGTTCTCCCATACAGTGATCTTTCTTGTTGTTTTGTTGATGGTTTCTTTTGCTGTGCAAAAGCTTTTTATTTTGATGTAGTCCCATTTGTTTATTTTTTTTTTTTAGTTCATTTCCCATTGGAGCAGTATCAGTGAAGAAGTTTTTTCGGCATATATCTGAGATTGTGCTGCCTGTGGATTCCTCTAGTATTTTTATGCTTTCCCTTCTAATGTTTAAGTCCCGTATCCATTTTGAGTTTATTTTTGTATTTGGTGTAAGTTGGTGGTCCAATTTCATTTTTTTGCATGTATCTGTCTGTCGGAGACCAAATGTTGTTCTCACTAGGTGGATGTAATTGTTCTCACTTCAAAGGATGTAAATGGAAGGCCAGAGGGCTGGCCAACCTTAATTGCTCTGAAAGGTCAGAGCTGATTACTCGTTGTTTACTGGAAACTGTCTGTATCATGTTAATTTCTGTTATTTCCTGCCTAAAGGCTAGGGGTGTGTCCCAAAGC
>PVJN01000751.1:0-28365 GCA_004026805.1 Lasiurus borealis
TAAAGAACATTATAAACTGATGTACAAAAGGATAGATACAGAGGCAGTAAAGCCTCAAACAGACTGAAATTATAGCAGGAAGATTAAAGTTAGGTGGGGTAGATGGGAGATCAATCAAGGGACTTGTATGCATGCATATAAGCATAACCAATGAACACAGACACTGGGGAGGTTGGGGTATGCCTGGGAGGGAGGGGGGCATGGGGAGACATGTATAAAAAATTAATAATAAAAAAATTTGAAATATAAAGAAGCAGAAAACACTCAACTGGAAAAGCAAGAAGAGAAAAGAATCCAAAAATGTGAACATAATGTAAGGAGACTCTGGGACAGCTTCAAGCGTACCAACATCAGAATTGTGGGGGTGCCAGAAGAAGAGAAAGAGCAAGATACTGAAAACCTATTTAAAGAAATAATGACTGAAAACTTCCCACATCTGGTAAAAGAAATAGACTTACAAGTCCAGGAAGCACACAGAACCCCATATAAAAGGAATCCAAAGAGGACCACACCAAGACACATCATAATTAAAATACCAAGAGCAAAAGACAAAGAGAGAATCTTAGAAGCAGCAAGAGAAAAACAGTTAATTACCTACAAGGGAGCAGGCATGTGATTATTAGCTGATTTCTCAACAGAAACTATGCAGGCCAGACGGGAGTGGCAAGAAATATTCAACGTGATGAATAGCAAGAATCTACAACCAAGAATAATCTATCCAGCAAAGCTAATATACAGAATTGAAGGGCAGATAAAGAGCTTCACAGATAAGAAAAAGCTAAAAGAGTTCATCAACTCCAAACCAGTATTATATGAAATGCTGAAAGGTACTCTTTTAGAAGAAGAAGAAGAAAAAGTTAAAAGCCAAAAAATTATGAACAACAAATTCATATCTATCAACAAGTGAATCTAAAAATTAAGTGAATTAAAAATTTGATCAACAGAATAAACTGGTGAATATAACAGAATCAGGAGCACAGAAAGGGAGTGGACTGATAATTCTCAGGGGGAAAGGGGTGAGGGGTGTACAGGGAGAGACTGGACAAAATCATACACCTATAGATGAGGTCAATGGGAGGGAGCTAAGGGCAGAGGAAAGGTGGGAGCTGGGTGGAGGGGTGCTATGGGTCGGGGGGAAGAGAAACAAATGTAATAATATGAATAATAAAGATTTAATAAAAATAAATAAAAAATAAAGATTAAAGGAAAAAAAATACACACACACACACACACACACACACACACACACACACACATATATATATATATATATATATATATATATGCATGAAAAATAAAAAATAAAAATAAAATAAAATAATCATCCCCAAGGACTATTGATATAATTGGAAAAGCATGTAGCTAGTTGAAGATTGGGAAAAGCATAGTTATGCAGAGAGAGAGTGCTATAGAAATTGCACTCATGGACTTTTGAGAGATGCTACCCTTTTGAGGCAAAAACACAGATTTTGAAAACAGATCAACATATTTGAACTTTCTTCCATAATAATTAACTATCCAAACTTGAGCAAGACTTGTCAATATATATATATATATATATATATATATATATATATATATATATGCCTTTACGTTAGATGGAGCTAAAAATACATTTCACATAAGGTTGGTGTGAGGATTAAGTATGATAACAGAATAGAACATCTTACAGATTTTTTGGCTAAACATAACTTTTAAACACATGCATATATTTTATTTCATGCCAAAGTGATGGTAAAGGAAGCAAAAAAGCTTACACACCTAAGACAGGAGAATGGGAAAGGAAACAGCACTGAATGAGAAATATTACCAGTTTTATTACCAAAGAAATTGGATAGAGGTAGAGCAGATATTTAATTGGGATTTACTAGTATACACACATATGACCCTATTGGTAATTTATATCACCAGTGCCATTCAGGGCTCAAGCTCTCCTTGTGATTAAATATTTTCCTGGTCACTCCAGCATGAAAGAATGGTAATTTATTGATCAAGTTGAAATCTACATCTAAGAAAGGAACATCAATGAGAAAAAGCTGATATACTCCAGAGAACACTAGGAAAGCTCAGGATTTGGCAGTATCAGACATCAGAGAGAGAGCAAGGTGGATTATAAGAGCTCAAAACAGGGTGTTGGAGAGTGGGAATTTTTGAAGCATGCTTCCTCCTAGTTGACTTGGCTTTGCTCATTCCAGAGAGGCTGTGGACTATGCCCTAGATATAGTTGTAAGAGCTGACACCAGGCCAAGCCTTGTGATACAGTCTCATGGCCCCTTCCCAGCACGTAGGCCTTCTTTCATAGAACACTGTCAGCTTTCTAAAGAACAAGATGACCCTGTGAATAACATGGTCATGAATGGCATGACCTGATGTTGCTTGGGGAAAACTGTTAAGTCTAGGGTTGCTTATTCTACAAAAACAGAATGTGGTAAATGTGTTTAAAAGTGGTCCTGCACAAAGGGTAGGGGCTGCTCTCTGGACTCCCTGCATGGAGAAAGGCAGAGCAATCACCGGCTGGCTAATAAAGGCTCCCGAAATTTTAATTTGGTCGGGACTCCAGTGGTCATTCACTCATGTTCGCTTCACAACATTTGGAGACCCCCAGTGAGATAACCAGCCTTCGACAGGTCCTGTGACTGGAGCCCACCAGGGTCCCTGAACTCTCCAACCCAGGAAGAGATCTCTGAGAGACATTCCTCAGCACTGTGACTGGTAGAGGTTGGAGACCCCGCCTGCTAAATTTCCTAATTAACTCTGATTGGAGCCATCTGGTTCTTACCAGTAAGAAACTGATTTCTGGTTCTGTGGGTGCCCATCTAGGGTCTCTAGAAGGCTGGATGCAACACTACTTCTGAGACCAGATCTTGGTACCTGACAGTGCCCGGTGATCCTCAGTAGGTTGTCATTGTCTTTGTAATTCTGGGTTATTGTGGTCTAATTGTCTCTATCATTAGAATGGGACCATGTGCTTCATGTTCTGTCTGTACTCCCTGCAATGATTTTTGAAAATTTTTCAGGAATTCAAGCAGCAAGTGATGGGGCAAAGGTGAGGAATAGGAATGGGGAAGTGCTGGTGCAGGAGTGCCACCGGGTGCTGGCTTTTGGCCTCCAGTGAATGGGCTGGGTTTGGGGCCTGGGGTAGCTGGATAGGCCTCCGGGAGAAAATATAAGTGTGAGAGTCCATGTGAAAATAGTGCAATCCCCACTTTAGGAGAAAGACAGTAGAGAACTTAATTGGTTTTCCTTGGTTTTGCTGTGTTTAAAATTTTGGAATTCTAGGGTTAACTTAAGGGTATAAGTTTAAATAAAGGCTTGTTGGGTTAAGATTAGTCATAATTAACTGCTTTATAGGCTGACTTTTCAGCCCTGCTAGCAGAGAATCATGTGGTCCTGAGAACTGCAACCTGCCTATCCTTCCTGATAGATTTACAGTGGGTCTCTGAGGGAGTAAGAGAGCCAAAAACTGCTCCGAAACAGGTGTGAGAAAGGGTAGAGGCAGTGGAATTCATTCTCAGCCTGATGAGATAGAGAATCCCTAGGCTGGGGAACAGGGGATGGTTGGAGATATCAGAAGTGGTGAAGGTTGAGATCTTCTGGGGCCTTGGAGTAAAGAAGAAAAATCTGGGAGGGAGACCAGCTGTTCTTTAAGTGTAAAAAGTCTGATTATACAGGATCTTAGACTGGTTTGCCTTATTTCCCCTGCTAAGGACATAGTAAAAGGTTAATGCAGAAAAGGCGGGGGGCATCAGCAGGGAGAGCAGGGAAAAGTAGGTTTTTGTTGATTTTGCTGGCTACAACCTGCTTTGCTGGTGTCCTTGGTTTCTTTCTTATCTGAACCATGCTAGACTCAAGGCTTTACAGTCAAAACACAGTGGATCTTCCTCTGCCCCATTTTCTTCTTTTTAACCCTTCCAACACACATAAAGAAAATCTCATTGTCCAAGCCTGGAAGGGTAGGGTTACTGGGTACTTCTTGGGCAGTGGTGAAATATTCAACAAAGGAACTTTAATATATAATATCTTTAATATTACAACTAGTTTAAGTTTTAAAAACCTCTGTTTCTCAAAAAGAAATACTTTTACCTACTCTTAGTTTTATCACAGAAGTTCTAAGTCATAAATGTTAGTCTAAGAAATTCTAGATGTTTAGTTTTTAGAAATCATTAAAGGATTGAGGTTTCAAAGAATAAGAAATACTGAGTAGAAGGTCTGAGATATGATTATATATTTTTTAAGGACATAGAAAGAAGGTTTGAAGGCTAATTTGGAAGTATAAAATTTATAAAGGTTGTGTATGTAATAAGAAGGAGAAGAGAAATGACGAAAGGAAATCAAATAATACAGGCCAATAAGAAGAGTAAATAATTTACATTCTGCCTCCCTAAACAGAAGGGAAATAGTTATGCCAAAATACTTAGGAAGGGATAGATAAAAGAAGTCTAACAGTTACTTTTTGTTCAGAAAATATTACTTTAGAAAGTCCATAAAAAGGACTGGCAAGGAAAATTCTATTTTAAAGCAGGTCTGTATATTTTTCTTCTTATACAATTCCTCCAAAATTTGGCAATACTTAATAAATCATTTAAATACATTTATTTGCACAAATTCAATAAAACCAGATCCAATAGTGGTTTCATTAACCAGAAACTTTGACTGGAGTATCATGTTTTAAAGAGCCCTTCCTGAACTCTGAAGACTTGAAGCCAATAAGAGTACCATGGAGAAAGACTGGTATCCTGCTTGGTAGCTAGTGCTGGAGTGTCAGGTCCATACCCTACCATCACTGAGGGTTGGTCAGAGTAGGAAGGGAGCGATAAGGGTGCTTCTGTGTCCCTGCGGGGCCCCCACACACTCAGCCTGACAAGTAGGAGGGCTGAGTTGGGCCTTGAAGCCTAGGACATGGGTCAGGGTACAGCCACTACAGGTGAGGACTTCACCTAACTCAGCAGATACTTCAGACAGTCCTGATAGCAACTGGATGGCTTGACTTCCTGGCCCTAAGGGGCACATTAAGATTCAATCATGAAATTCCAGCAAAGGTAGTCAGTTACCATTCTTGTTATGTTTATGCAAACAATCAGGCCAAATTAAGTACAATAGGTAAATTGGTCTTGATTTGGCTCTTTTGATAAACATGGGGGTAATTTTGAGAAGAAAAATTATATTTCAATAGAAGTTATTAAAATTGAAAGATTTTCTTTCCCTTTCACCAGACCATTTGTTACAGTTTGTCTCTGCCAGGTCACAAGCCCACCTCCTTCTGTGCCCAGGCCTCATTGCCCCTCTGACAGACAGCAAGGATCTCTTGGCTCTGAGAGAAACCTCTGACCCGCCTCAGCAGGAAGTAGCTACAAGAGCCCACCATTGTCCATTTTCCCTAAAAGAATTCAGAGCCAGGGTCCTTGAGATAATATATTAGGCAGTTAGACAGATATGAGCAGAGCAAGGACAATGGGCCAACTAGCACTACCAGAGGTAATTAAGTCTTTCCATCCCTACCTATGTGAGACAAGGGGACTCCCCAGAAGCAAGAGGGAGCAAGGCTGCATATAAAGCAGCCCAGGAGGCTGCCCTAAAACCAGTGGAGCCTTTACAGATTCTAGTGACTCTTCCAAACCTGACCCACCTACCTCACCAGTTTACATGGAAACCTAATCTAGAAAAGCAGAAATCCATAACCAACCTTTACTCAAGTTCTTACAGGCTTTACAGCCCATCCAGAAAGCAGTCCAGAAGCATGTCCAAGGTACTCTGCCTAATACCAACTTCTGATCCGGTCTATCCTTCCAATCTAGTGACTCTGTGTGGGTAAAGAAATTTGCCACACAAGGATTGACTCCTACCTGGAAAGGATCACCCCCACAGCAGTCAAGGTTGATGTAATCCCCACGTACCTTCAGCACACCTGGCTTAAGACAGCCCAGGCAAAATAGAGAGTCCAGAACTCTTCAGACACTCTAAAGATTAGTCCTGGCCCTCATTCTGGGCCCTTATCTTATAAATAGGCCCAATGACTTTATTCAGCACAGAATTAATTCTATCAAGCTTATAGTCCTCAGGGGTCAATATAACTTCCTTGCCAAAAATGATCCAAAAGAGTCAATGATTTGATTCATGTACATAAAACCAGTGGGGAATGTTAGAGAATGGGAATTTTTGAAGCATGCTTCCTCTTAGTCAATTTGGCCTTGCTCATTCCAGAGAAGCTATGGACTCTGCCCTAGACAAAGTTCTCAGTGCTGACACCAGGCCAGGCCTTGAGATACAGTCTCATGGCCCCTTCCCAGGGTGTAGGCCTTCTTTCATAGAACACTGTCAGCTTTCTGAAGAACAAGATGACTCTGTAAATAACATGGTCATCAGTGGTATGACTCTGATGTTGCTTGGAAAAAACTGTTTTGTCTTGGGTTGCTTGTTCTGCAAAAACAGGATGTGGTAAATGTGTTTAAAAGTGGTCCTGCACAAAGGGTAGGGGCTGCACTCTGGACTCCCTGCATGGAGAAAGGCAGAGCAATCACCGGCTGGCTAATAAAGACTCCCGAAATTTTAATTTGGTCTGGACTCCAGTGGTCATTCACTTGTGTTCACTCCACAACAAGGGAAGTCTGTCTTAAAAAAAAAACACACACACACATTTTAGAGCAGATTTAGACTCAGAATTGCACTTCTTAACAAAAATCTTCAGTCAGTAAGACAATAAAGATCTTTCAAAATGTAGACAAGGCCTGGGGCAGAGTGTGGGGGTGGGCTAGAAAGGGTCAATGGGGTAAAAAGTGTACATATCTAATACTTTCAACAATAAACATTAAAAAAATAATCCTATATAATGAAAGAGTAATATGCAAATTAACCCTAATGGCAGAATAACCAGAATAACCAGTCGATATGATGCACACTGACCACCAAGGGGTAGATGCCCAATGCAGGAGCTGCCCCTGGTGGTCAGTGTGATTCCACCAGGAGAGCACTATTCAGTCAGAAGTCAACTCATGGTTGATCAGCACAGTGGTGGTGGAAGAAGCCTCTCTCACCTCCACAGCTTTGCTAAGAATGTGTGCCTAATGGCTTAGGCCCATGCTCTGCAAGGAGCAGGCCTAACCCATTAATTAGGCATACCCCAAGGGCTCCCAGGCTGTCAAAGGGATATCTGACTAACATCAGTTGGACATCCCTCGAGGGATCCAGAACTGCAAGAGGGCATAGGCTAGGCTGAGGGATTCCTTGATCCTGAGTGCATGAATTTTTGTGCACTGGGCCTCTAGTAGTAAAACAAACAAACAAACCATCAAATTAAATGTATAGAAAAAAAAAAGAGTGGTAAAAATGGACAACCTTGACTTTTTCCTGTTCTTAAACACTTTAGTTTTTCCCCATTGAGTATTATGTTAGCTCTAAGTTTGCCTGATAAGGCTTTTATTATGTTGATATATGATCTCTTCATATCAACACTGCTAAGAGTTTTTGTGAAGAAAAAAAAAGTTGCTGAATTTTGTCAAATGCTTTTTCTGCCTCTATTGATATGATCATGTCGTTTTTATCTTGCAATTTGTTTATCACATTTATAGTGTATAAGTGAATATACACTTCATGGTGATGTATGATTTTTTTTAATATATTGCTGAATCCAATTTGCTAATGTTTTATTGAAGATTTTTAGCAACTATATTCATCAGGGATATTGGTCTGTAATTTTTTTTATGTATTTATCCCATTTTGGAATTAGGATATTGCTGGCTTTGTAAAAAAAGGTTGGGAGTGTTACTCCCTTTTGAATTTTTAGGAATAGTTTGAGGAGGATAAGTGTTATTTCTATTTTGAATGTTTGTTAAAATTCTTCTGGATATCCATCTGGTGAAGGATTTTTATTGGCTGGAATATTTTTAAATACTGCTCAATTTATTTTTTTTATTGTTTAAAGTATTACAAATAGTAGTACATGTGTCTCCTTTTTTCCCCCTATTGACCTCCCCCGAGCCTCCCCTACCCCCCAGTACATGCCCTCACCTGCTCCCCTCCCCCGCAGTGTCTGGTATACATTGGTTATGCTTATATACATGTATACAAGTACTTCAGTTGATCTCTTACAGCACCCCCCCACCAGCCCCAACCTCCCCAGCCTTCCCGCTGTAATAAGACAGTCTGTTCACTGCTTCTTTGCCTCTGTATCTGTCCCCACCTCCGACTCTTTTCTTTAAAAACATCTTGTCTCTGCAGACTAGAAATAAACCTCTAAGAACAAAAAACGTTTGAGTCCCAATTTCAATGTCCAAAAGTTCTGAGTCCCAGTTTCAATATCAAACAGTTCCTTACGTGTACACATCAGCAATGGTATCTGGATGGTGGACAAATGGTGGCAATGCAGGTCCAACCCTCTCTGGTTTGGTCCTAGGCATCCTGTAGCGCCACACAGCTGCTGACTGCTAGCATGGCAAGGCATCATCAGTGTCTTCCATCTCTGGACTGTTTCTCCTCTTGTCTTCGTGGTTGAAGCAGACCTGTCAATTCCTCTCTGTTGCAAGAGTCCACTTGGTCTTGGAGTTGTTTTCTGAAAGTATATAAACATATTCTCGACAAAAAGTAAATAAAGGAATCTTTTCTATAAAATTGACTTGGGGTCCTTTTTATTATTCCCAAACAATTTTCCTTTGGCTTATTTAGACACCATGTGTTTTTCATGGGTGTCTTGCTGTTAGCATTACAAAAAAAAGTAAAAACTTTCTAGATATAATTTACTTACAGAATATTTTTCCTTACATGATATTATCCTACTATCCTCCCTTTTTTGATTAATGGAAACTTTTGTAAATTTTTAAATGTAATCTTGATAACTTTAAATTTTAATTTTTTGCACAAAAATATGACTGCTTTAAATTTATTGCATGTTAAGCAATTTTACCATGAGATGAACTACCAATAGAAATTTTAGTTAATACTTTAGAAACAGCTTTTTGTCCAGTACAATTAAATTTTCTTGGATGTTCACTTATTTCAATTAGCAAATTTAAATTAATCTGAAAGCTTGATTACTCTTTTACTGTCAAATTTAATATTCTACCAAGAATCTTAGATTATCCTGTAAATATTAGTAGAAAGGATTATTTGACAGGCACTGAGCAATCCTGGTGCTAAGCTGGATTTAAATATAGGGAACCTGTCAGCGAAGTTTCTGTCTGTTACCTGGGTCCTGATCTGAGCTGGGCATGGGAAGCGAAACAACTATGGGACAGGAGATCTCCCTCAGAAGGGGTGAGTGTTCAGACTCCTGCAAGGTTTGGGGGGTATGAGGGTCTGTGCCCCACCTCTGTTGACCCCCAAGTTCTCTCCTAATGGCCCCTCTGCAACTGTGCCTGGCGTAGGTTATTCCTTCAATGAGGAATATTAGCTGTCTCTGGGTAACCAGTCATTCTTTGGGGCCAAGCAGGGTGTTGTGAGGTTAAGTTGTGTCTCTTTGGTAGCCTATGCCCCTGTGACATCCACTCCCAGCAATTGCCTTGGGGATCCCCTCACCTGCTGGCGGGGCCTGAGCACTGATCACATATCTGGGGGAACTCAGGTTCCTTTCACAGAGTGGGCCCAGCTCACACCATTGGGCAAGAGACAGATCCATTATACCAGCAACCTTGAGGCTTCAACCTCAGCATGAATAGAAAACTCAGGCAACAGCTGAGGGCAATTAGATTGTGAGAAGAGGTTCCCTCTTGGCAAAAAGGGTAAGAGGGGCCAGTATAGAATGCTCAAGTGCCTTCCCAGTGCCTTAATTCCTTCTGAAAAAGATTAAATCCACTCATGTCCTTTTTTAAATTACTGCCAAACATTCAAAGAATTAGTTTATAATTTTGATCGGTATAACTGTACAATATGCTGTTGTGAAATATCAACAATTATACTGACATTGTAGAATAATATCAAGCAGGGATATTCTTTTCTCTAGGCCATGTCAATTCAATTTCAAACTGGTTATCAATTTCTTTTTGTAACTTTATATAAAGTTTGTCAGGGAGGCAAAAACACAAATTACTTTAGTTCAAGAGGCCAAATATATTGACTTTCAATTACAATTTTTACAACATTTGAAGGAAACTTCTTTTTTTTCCTTCCAAAATAATTCTCAGACTACAGAGTTTCATTTAAAAATCTTTGTCACATGAAATAATTTCTCTTGAGAATCCAAGATGGCAGCATAGGTAAACACCTACACTGCTGCCTTGCACGACAATTTCAAAACTACAACTAAAAGACAGAATGGACATCATCCAGAACCACAGGAAAGCTGGCTGAGGGGAAATTCTACAACTAGAAAGAAAGAGAGCTCTCATGGAGACCCAGAGGAGCTGCAAAAAGCTGAGGTACAGAGATGCGTGCATGGAGAGAGCAGATGCCAGAGAGCCTGGATGGCTTTCTCTGGCGGGAGGGAGATGGAGACACCCAACTGCATTGAACCCCTTATCCTACGGCACTGAAACGCAGGTCCAGCTGAAACTCATATGGGGGAAGTTTGGACTGTGAAAAGGGAGAAGTGCACGGAAATTTAGGGGAACCGCAAAAGGGCAGAAGTTTGGGTGCACACACACCACTGCACACAGAAGACCAACTGCTGATTGTGCTGCTGGCTTTCACTAGTGGGTAGAAGACAGAGCCTCCCAACTGCGCCACTTCTAACTCCACTAAACCCCAGTTTCGGGCGAGGCCCTGGGGACCCAGATTCATACGGGTCCCGGAGCACAGGGGAGTCAGAAAGACCATGGTCTAAAGGCACTGTGTGCAAGCACAGGGACCATTCCAGTGATTACCCAGAGTCACATGAGACTCAGGGGCCATGGAGGGCAGGGCCGACTGGAAGGCAAGGTGGTCCATTAAGCGCTGAGACTCCATCCATCCCAAACTCAATACAGAGGCTTTTGCAGTGTTGCAACTCTTGTATCATAGGGCTGAATCTAACACAGAAGTTCTCCCGGCAGAGTGAAAATGCAGAGACAAAGAAAGAGATCACAAACAAAAGAAATGGAAGAAAACAAATGACTGGATATAGAGTTCAAAAACACGTTTATGAGGTTTTTCAAGAATATCCTAGAAAAGATGGATAAATTAATGAGACCCAAGAGGAGATGAAAAAGGACCAACTAGAAATTAAACATACACTGACTGAAATAAAAAATATTATACAGAGACCTAACAGCAAACTAGAGGAAGGCAAGACTCAAGTCAAAAATTTCAAATATAAAGAATCGGAAAACACTCAAGTGGAAAAGCAAGAAGAAAAAAGAATCCAAAAATGTGAAGATAATGTAAGGAGCCTCTGAGACAGCTTCAAGCGTACTAACATCAGAATTGTGGGAGTGCCAGAAGAAGAGAGAGAGCAAGATACTGAAAACCTATTTGAAGAAATAATGGCTGAAAACTTCCCACATCTGGTAAAAGAAATAGACTTACAATTCCAGAAAGCACACAGAACCCCAAACAAAAGGAATCCAAAGAGGATTACACCAAGACACATCATAATTAAAATATCAAGAGCAAAAGACAAAGAGAGAATCTTAGAAGCAGCAAGAGAAAAACAGTTAGTTAGCTACAAGGGAGCACCCATACAACTGTCAGCTGATTTCTCAACGGAAACTATGCAGGCCAGATGGGAGTGGCAAGAAATATTCAAAGTGATGAATAGCAAGAACCTACAACCAAGAATAATCTATCCAGCAAAGCTATCATTCAGAATTGAAGCGCAGATAAAGAGCTTCACAGATAAGAGAAAGCTAAAGGAGTTCATCAACTCTAAAGCAGTATTATATGAAATGCTGAAAGGTACTCTTTAAGAAGAAAATGAAGAAAAAGGTAAAAGATAAAAAATTATGAACAAATACATATCTATCAAGTGAATCTAAAAATTAAGTGAATTAAAAATTTGATCAACAGGATAAACTGGTGAATATAATAGAATCAAAATTATAGAAAGGGAGTTGACTGATAATTCTCAGGGGGAAAGGGATGAAAGGGGTGCAGGGAGAGACTGGACAAAAATCATACACCTATGGATGAGGTCAATGCGGGGGAGGTAAGGGTAGAGGGAAGGGTGGGAGCCAGGTGGAGGGGAGCTAGGGAGGGGAAAAAAGAGAAGCAAATGTAATAATCTAAATAATAAAGATTTAATTTTTTAAAAAAGAAATAATTTATATTAAGGTCATGGTGACCACTAGTATGGATTAGATTTAATTTTTTAAAAAAATATATTTTATTGAACTTTTAAAGAGAGGAAGGGAAAGGGATAGAGAGATAGAAACATTGATCAGATGCCTTCTGCACGGCTCCCACTGGGGATGTGCCCGCAACCAAGGTACATGCCCTTGACGGGAATCGAATCTGGGACCCTTCAGTCCACAGGCCGACGCTCTATCCTCCGAGCCAAACCGGTATTGGAGATTTAATTTTTTTTTTCTTAAAATTTTTTAAATTTTATTTTTTATTTGTGTCCTTATTCTCCCATTACCCACTCCCCCGCACTTATGCCCCATCCCCCTGTTGTCTGGGTCCATTGATTAGGCTCATATGCATGTTAACCTTTCCCTCTTACTCCCGCTGACACCCACCTTCCCTGAGGTTTGATGTTCTGATCAACATTTCTCAGTCTCTGGATCTGTTCTTGTTCACCAATCTATGTTATTTACTATATTTCACAAATGAGTAAGATCATGTGATATTTATATTTCTCTGTCTGGCTTATTTCACTGAGCATAATGCTTTCTATCTCCCATCCATGTTGTTACAAATGGTAGGAGCTCCTTTTTTTTACTGCAGTGTAGTATTCCATAGTGTAGATATACCACAGTTTTTTAATTCATTCATCGGATGATGGGCACTGTTTCCAAATCTTAGCTATGGTGAATTGTGCTGCTATGAACATGGGGTGCATATATCCTTTCTGACTGGAGTTTCTATTTTCTTGAGATATATTCCTAAAAGTGGGATCACTGGGTAATATGGGAGTTCAATTTTTAGTTTTTTGAGGAAACTTTATACTGTTCTCCATAGTGACTGCACCAGTCTGCATTCCCACCAGCAGAGCAAAAGAGATCCTTTTTCTCCAAATCCTCACCAACACTTCTCCTTTGATGATTTGATAAGGATAACCATTCTGACAGGTGTGAGATGGTAACACATAGTTGTTTTTATTTGCATCTCTATTATGATTGGTGACTTTGAGCAGGTTTTCATAGGTTTCTTGGCCTTCCTTCTGTCTTCTTTCGAAAAATGCCTATTTAAATCAGTTGCCCATTTTTTTATTGGTTTCTTTATCTTCTTTTTTGAAGTTGTATGAGTTTTCTGTAAATGTTGGGGACTAAACCTTATCATTGATATCATTGGCAAATATGTTCTCCCATGCAGTGGGCTTCCTTGTTGTTTTAGACATGGTTACCTTTGCTGTGCAAAAGCTTTTTATTTTTGATGTAGTCCCAATTGTTTATTTTCTCTTTAGCTTCCATTGCCCTTGGAGCAGTATCAGTAAAGAAGTTCCTTCGGTGTATGTTGGAGATTTTGCTGCCTGTGGATTCCTCTAGTATTTTTATGGTTTCCCATCTGATGTTTAAGTCCTTTACTCATTTTGAGTTAATTTTTGTGTATGGTGTAAGTTAGTGGTCTACTTTCATTTTTTTTGAATGTATTTGTCCAATTTTCTCAACACCATTTGTTGAAGAGACTGTCTTGCCTCCATTGTATGTTCATGCTCCTTTGTCAAATATTAATTGGGCATAGTGGTTTGGGTAGATTTCTGGGTTCTCTATTCTATTCCATTAATCCATATGTCCGTTCTTGTGCCAGTACCAGGTTGTTTTAAGAACAGTGGCTTTGTAATACAGCTTGAAATCTGGTATTGAGATCCCACCTACTTTGTTCTTCTTTCTAAGTATTGCTGCAGCTATTTGGGGTCTTTTTATATTCCAGATGAATTTTTGGAAAGTTTGTTTTAGTCTGAAATATGCCATTGGTATTTTAATGGAGATTGCATGAATTTATAGATTGCTTTGGTTGTATGAACATTTTGATTATGTTGATTCTACCTATCCATGAACATGGTATGCTCTTCCATCTGTTTATGTCTTCCTCTATCTCTTTTTTCAGTGTCCTCTAATTTTCTGCATTTAGGTCTTTTACCTCCTTAATTAAGTTTATTCCTAGGTATCTTAATTTTTTTTGGTGTGATGGTAAATGGGATTGCTGTTTTAGTCTCTCTTTCTGTAAGTTCACTATTAGTATATAGAAATACCATAGATTTCTTGGCATTAATTTTGTATCCTACTACATTGCCAAACTCATTGCTCAATTCAATAGTCTAATAATTTGTGATGGAGTCTTTAGGGTTTTCTATGTAAAGTAACATGCCATCTGCAAATAAGGACAGTTTTACTTCTTCTTTTCCAATTTGGATGTCTTTTGTTTTTCTTGTCTGATCACAATGGCTAGTGCTTCCAGTACTATGTTGGACAGAGGTGGTGAGAGTGGGCATCCCTGTCTTGTTTCTGTTCTTAAGTGAAATGGTTTTAGTTTTTGCCCATTGAGTATGATGTTGGCTATTGATTTGTCATATATGGTTTTTACTGTGTTGAGGTATGATCCTTCTCTTCCCACTTTGCTGAGAGTTTTTATCAAGTAAGGGTGTTGGATTTTGTCAGATGCTTCTTCTGCATCAATTGATATGATGGTGTGATTTTTATCTCTCAATTTGTTTATCTGATGTATCCCATTTATTGATTTGCAGATATTGTACCATCCTTGCATCCTTGGGATAAATCCTACTTGGTCATTGTGTATGATATTTCTGATGTACTGCTGGGTTCAATTTGCTAGAATTTTGTTGAGGATTTTGGCATCTATGTTCATGGGGGTCATTGGCCTGTGATTCTCTTTCATTGTGTTATCTTTATCTAATTTTGGTATTAAGGTGATTCTGGCTTCATAGAAGGAGTTTGGAAGTGCTCCTTCCTGTTGAATTTTCTCGAATAGTCTGAGGAGGATAGGTTTTACTTCTTCCTTGAATGTTTGGTAAAACTCCCCTGTGAAGCCAACTGGCCCTGGATTTTTGTTTGCTGGAAGCTTTTTGATGACTGCTTCAATTTTTTCCATAGTTATCAGTGTATTAAGATTTTTAGAATATTCCCAAGTGAGTTTTGGAAAGTTGTATTTTTCTAGGAATGTGTCCATTGCCTCTAAGTTGTGGCATTTGTTAGAATAGAGTTGTTCATAGTATTTTTTAACAATCCTTTGTATTTCTGTGAGGTCTGTTGTTATTTCACTTCTTTGATTTCTGATTTTGTTTATTTGTGTCCTCTTTGCTTCTTGGTGAACTTGGCTGTAGGTTCATCAATCTTGATTATTCTTTCAAAGAAGCAGCTCTTGGTTTTGTTGATCTTTTGTATTGTTATTATCTATGTTACTTATTTCTGCTCTGATCTTTATTATTGCCTTCCTTCTGCTCACTGTGGGCTCTTCTTTTTGCTCTCTAATTTTTTAAGTTGTTGAATTAGATGTTCATTACCATTTTTTCTTTTTTTTTTTTTGAGGTAAGCTTGTATAGCTATAAACTTCCCTCTCTGGACTGCTTTCATTTTGTCTCATAGCATTTGTGTTGCTGTGTTTTTATTGTCATTAGTCTCCAGGATGTTTTTAATTTCTTCTTTCATCTCATTGATCACCCAATCATTGTTTAATAGTATACTATTCAGCTGCCAAGTGTTTGAATTTTTTGCAATGTTTTTATTGTAGTTTATTTCTAATCTTATGCCATTGTGGTCTGAGAAAATGCTTGATATAATTTCATTTATTTTGAATTTGGGGAAAATGTCCTATGTGCGCTTGAGAAGAAATTCCATGGCTTTGGGGTGATATGCTCTGAAGATGTCAATTAGGTCTACCTGATCTAGTGAATTATTTAGAATCGCTGTTTATTTACTGATTTTTTTGTCTGGAGGATTTATCCAGTGATGTCAGTGGTATATTAAAGTCCCCTACTATGATTGTATTGTTGTTGATCTCTCCCATGATATTTTTCAGGAGTTTTTTTTTTTTTTAATGTATTTGGGTGCTCCTGTATTTAGTGCATGTATGTTTACCAGAGTTATATCTTCTTATTGAATTGCTCCTTTTAGTATTATGTAGTGGCCTTCCTTATCTCTTGTTAAGGCCTTTACTTGAGGTCTATTTTATCAAATATAAGTGTCACCATGCCAGGTTTTTTCCCATTTCCATCTGCCTGAAAAAAATGTTTTTCCATCCCTTCACTCTCAGTCTGTATAAATCCTTTGCTTGGAGGTGGGTCTCTTGTAGACAACTAATATATGGATCATGTTCTCTTATCCATTCAGCTACCTTATGTCTTTTGATTGGTGCATTTAACCCATTTGTGTTTAATGTTATTATTGACAAGTTCATGTTTGTTGTCATATTTTCCTTAGTGTTTGTGTTTCTTGTTGACTTTCTCTTTCTTCTTTTTACAGCAGTTCCTTTAGAATTTCTTGCATTGTTGGCTCGGTACTGATAAACTCTTTTAGCCCTTTATTGTCTGTGATGCTCCTGATTCCACCTTTAATTTTGAATGATAACCTTACTGGGTATAATATTCTTGGGTTCAGTCCCTTGCTTTGCATCACTTTATATATTTAATTCCTTTCTTTTCTGGTCTGGTGTTTTTCTGTTAAGAAATCAGTTGATATTCTAACAGGAGATCCCTTGTAGGTAACTTTCTATCTCTCTCTGGCAGTCTTTAAAATTCTTACTTTGTCATTAGTGTTTGCCAATTTAATTAGGATGTGTCTTATAGTGTTGGTCTTTTGGGGTCCAACTTTTTTGGAACTCGGTGTAATTCTTGGACTTGCATAGTTTTTTTCTTGCCAATATCAGGGAAGTTTTCTGTCATTATTTCTTCAAATAGGTTTTCTATTCCTTGCTTCTCTTCCTCTCCTTCTGGTATCCCTATTAAACAAATATTGTTTCATTTTGTGTTGTCCCAAAGCTCCCTTAGGCTCTCTTCTTGTTTTTTAAGGCTTCTTTCCTATTGCTGCTGTGTTTATCTTCTAATTCACTGATGCGGTCCTCAGCCTCTTCTACTCTACTGTTTAAGCCTTCCATTGTGTTCCTTATTGCATCTATGTCGTTCTTTATCTCCTCTTGGTTTCTTTTCATCTTGGTGACATTCACATTCATAGTTCTCATTGAGTTGTGTGTATCTGTCATTGAATTGTGTGTATTTGTCATCCAGCCCTTTAAACATTCTTAAAACCATTACTCTGAATTCTTTCTCTGATAAGCTGTTGGCATCAATTACATTTAACTCCCTTTCTGGCGATTCCTCTTTTTCTTTCTTTTGGGGATTGCTTTTTTTGTCTTCCCATGTTTTCCTGTAATGTTTTAATTGTAGATCCAATTGCTTTTCTACCCAGGTTCTTTTGGGAATGGTGCTACTGGTGTTTTCTCTCAGTTTTCCTATGCTTGTTAATCTATTATAGTTCTCTACTTGAGCTATTTGGGTTCTCTTAATGTAGATCTGCGAGCTTGAGCAGCACAACTGTGGTGTCTAGAAGTTGGCAGCCGTGGAGGGGAGTGTCCCTATTTTTGCTGTTTTGCACCCTTAATTGAGATCATGCGTGCCCTGCAGGGACTCAACAGTGGTACCCAAGGAACCATCTGTTGGGGTGATGTGGCTCATGAGGCCTGGAGAGGCATGACTGTGGTGCCCAGAGTTCTTTAGCTCTGGGGTGGGCAGACTCAGCTTTTGCTGCTGCACCTGTGGTGGATAGGCACTTACTCCCAGTGGCAGCTTACA
Organism: Lasiurus borealis; assembly: GCA_004026805.1. Taxonomy (NCBI): domain Eukaryota; kingdom Metazoa; phylum Chordata; class Mammalia; order Chiroptera; family Vespertilionidae; genus Lasiurus; species Lasiurus borealis. The sequence continues at coordinate 17,810 of PVJN01000751.1, forward strand.
GGAGCACTCGTGGTAAGTTTGCCATGAGGTACAGTGAAGCACTCTGAAGGACCCTGGCAGTGTAGCCATGTAATTGAGATGCCTGTGGACAGGTATCCAGGATGAGTGAATTCAAAATTTCTACTGCTAGGGGGCTGGGGGGGTTGGGGGGTAGAAGTGCACCCCTGTTTGTTTGAGTTTGCACCCGGGAGAGTTCACAGTGGCTCCTAAGAGCCCCCTAATGGTAGATGGGCTCAGGTGCTTGCCTGTTGGAACTTCGCATCTGTGGAGGTATGTTTGCCGGTTGCAGAGCTCTAAGGCACTCTGAGGAGTCCTGCACTGAAGTTGAGCCTCTGGGATAATTGTGGGTAGTTATTTAGGAAGAGGGAATTCAGAAACTTCACTGCGGGGCATGATACCCTTGTCTGTGCTGAATCACACCAACAGAGACTCAAAGCTGCTCCCAGAGTGCACTGTGGATAGATGGGCTCAGGCTTCCTGTTCCTTTGTGGAGGAGCTTTTGCCCAGCACAGTGCTCTGATGCATTCTGCAGGGTCCTACACTGAGGTTGAGCCACTGGGATAAATGTGGGTAATTATTCAAGAAGAGGGAATTCAGAAATACTGTGGGGCAGGGTGTCCTTGTCTGTACTAAATCACACCCAACAGAGACTCACAGCTGCTCCCAGATCATGCTGTGTATAGATGGGCTCAGGCATCCTGTTTCTTTGTGGAGGAGCTTTTACCTGGCACAGTGCTCTGATACATTCTGTGGGGTCCTTAGGTTGAGCCGCTGGGTTAGATGTGATTAGTTATTCAGGAAGAGGGAATTCAGAAATTCTACTGTGGGGCAGGGCGCCCTTGTTTGTGCTGAATCCCACCCAGCAGAGACTCACAGCTACTCCCAAAGTGCACTGTAGATAGATGAGCTTAGGTATCCTGTTCTTTTATGGAGGATCCTTTGCAGAACAGCCCTCTGATGATGTGCCCTGAGGGGTCCTGACACTGAGGTTGAGCTGCTGGGGTAAATGTGGGCAGTTATTCAGGAAGAGGAAATTCAGAATTTCTACTGCAGGACCGTGTGCCCTCATCTGTACAAAATCACACCCACAGGGGCTCCCAATGGCTCCCAGGAGCTGTCTACAAAGTGGAGTACCCTAGTTGCCTGCATGCTGGAAACATGTTAATGTGGACCAGAGATCTGCCGCTGGGGAAAGGGGAGGTTGCACTTACTACTTTGGAGGTGGAGGTCCCAGGGTCTGTGGGTCTGCAGCTGTGGCAGCAGGATTTTGGCTGGAGTGGCTGCTGGGTTGCAGGGCAGTTCTAAGGCCTGTCTGGTTGGTAGTATTGATGGATTCCTAAAGAAAGGCCGTTTTCCCCTTTAAGATGTCATGGGCTCTGTGCCTGTGTCCCACAGTCCAGGGAGTGCCTGCAGCAGTGGTAGTCTCTCCTTATCCAAGAGAGCCTGGACTGCTAGCCCCTGCTGCTCCTGGGAAATTTAACTATCCATTACTCACTCACACATGCACCACATACATCCACACTCTCTCCTTTCATCCCTTCACTCACTTCCTCTCCCTCACCTCCATCCTGTCAGTCACCATCTTTTCCCTGGTTTCCTACTGCTTCAATTTCATTAGTTGTTATTGGACTATTCAGGTTTCCTGATTCTTTCTGATTGAGTTTTAGTAAATTGTGTGTTTCTAGGAATATGTCCATTTCACCTGGGCTGTTCAGTTTGTTAACATATAGTTGTTTATATTATTTCCTTACAATCTTTTTATTTCTGTGGTGTCCATTGTTATAGTGCCGTTTTCATTTCCTATTTTATTTCTTTGGGTCTTATCTCTTTGTTTCTTGATGAGTATGGCTAGGTTTATAGGGATTTATCAAACATGTTTATCTTTTCAAAGAACCAGCTCTTGGATTTATTGATCATTTGTAATGTGGGTGTGTGTTTTCATCTCTATGTCATTTATTTCTGCTCTGATCTTTATTGTTTCTTCTTTCTACTTCCTCTGGACTTTTCTTGCTGTTCTCTTTCTAATTCATTTATTTGTATGTTTAGATAGTTTATTAGTCCTTTTTCTTGTTTCTTGAGGTGGGCCTGTAGGGCTATGAACTTCCTACTCGGACCTGTTGTCTCTCATGGATTTTGGGTGGTAGTGTGTTCATTTTCATTTCTTTGCTGAAAGTTTTTGATTTTTTGCTTAATCTCATTGGTAATCCATTCATTGTTCAATATCATGCTATTTAGACTGACTGTATTTTAGGTTTTTGAGTTATTTTACCTGTAGTTGATTTCATGCTTTTGTCATCCAAGAAAATGCTTGGTATTATCACAATCTTGTTCAATTTGTATAAATTTATTTTGTACCTTAATATGTGATCTTTGAGAAGAATGTATATTCTGTTGTTTTGTAGTGAAATGTTCTGAATATCTTCTATATTCATCTGATCTAGTGTGTCATTTAAGGCCTCCATTTCCCTATTAATTTTTTATGTCTGAAAGATCTATCCAGTGATGTCAATAGGGTTTTAAAGTCCCTTACTATGATATACATATGTATATATTTATATCATATATATACATATATATATGTATATTTACAAGGGTTATATTTTCTTGTTGAATCATTCCTTTTTAGTATTATGAAGTGACCTTCTTTGTCTCTTGTTATAGTCTTTGTTTTAAAGTCTATTTTGTCTGATATGAATATTACTACCCATCTGTTTTTTTTTTCCTTTCCATTTTCATGGAATACATTTTTCCATCCCTTCACTCTCAGTCTGCATGTATCTTTTCTTCTGAGTTGAGTCTCTTGTAGATAACATATATATGGGCCATGTTTTTTTGTCCATTATGTTTTTTGACTGGAGAATTTAGTCCATTTCCATTTAAGTTTATTATTGATAAGTATTTATTTATTGCCATTTTTATTTTCTTTATATCTATTATTCTCTCCCTCTCTTTATCCTTTTCTTCTTAAAGCAGTCCCTTTAACATTTCTTATATTACCAGTTTGATTGCAATGTATTCCTTTAACTTTTTTTTTTGTCTAGAAAGCTTTTTATTTCAATTTTAAATGATAGCCTTGCTGGAGACAGTAGTCTGGAATTTAGGCCCTTGCTTTTCATTACTTCTAGTACTTCATGGCCCTCCCTCTGGCCTGAAGAGAATTCAGTTGACATTCTAATGAGAACTCTTTTGTAGGTAATTTTCTGCCTCTCTATTGCTTCCTTTAAAATTCTTTCTTTGTCTTTAATATTTGCCATTTTGATTATGATGTGTCTACGTGTGTGTTTCTGGGTTCATCTTGATTGAGATTCTCTATGCCCTGAACTTATATGATATTTTTCTTCACCAGGTTGGGAAAGTTTTCTTAAAACAGATTTTCTGTTTCTTGCTTACTTTCTTCCAATTCTGTGAATTCCTATTATGTGAATGTTGTTATGTTTCCTGTTGTCCCAGAGCTCCCTTAAATTATCTCCTGCTTTTTAAGCCGTTTTTCTGTTCTAATTTGTTTTTTATTTCTACCTTGTCTTCTAAATCACTGGTTTGATCCTCTGAATCATCCAATCTATTTTTAATACCTTCCAGTGTTTTCCTGGTGTCAAATACATCATTCTTCATTTCTGTCTTGTTCTTGTTAATGCCCTTTATTTCTCTTCTCATGCTGTTGTAATTTGCACTGTGTTTTAAGCATCTTTATAACCATTGTTTTGAACTCTATGTCTGATAGGTTACTTTCCTTTGTTTCACCTAGTTCCTTTTCTAGATATTCCTTTTTTTCTCTCTTTTGGGGTCACTGCTTTGTCTCACTATTTTATCTGTCTCTTTGTATTTGCTTCTATGTATTAGATAGAATTGTTATGCCTTCCAGTCTTCATAGCATGGTGTAATGTAGAAAGTGCTAGAGGTCTAGTAGTGCAATCCCTTTGTTCGCCTGACCTGGATGCTCTAAGAATGCCCCTTTGTGTGCTACTTGTGCTCTCCTATTGTAATTAGGACTTGATGGTACTTTTTTTATTCTTGAGAAAAAAAAAGCTACCCTCCAACTTGCTGCCAATGAGGTTGAGGCTCAGTGGATTTTGCTCTGTAGTTTTGAATCTTGTCCCTGGACCTCTTGAAAATTACTATAGTGCAGGTGAATTTGAGTCACTGTCTCTTTCTGGCCCTTAGCATCATAATTGATGTCTGAGAGATTGAAGTCCAGCGGTCAGGGACTCCTTAACCTAAAGGCTTTGTCTGCCTTGAGTGTCACATCTTGATGATTTCTCTTCTGAACTGTACTCCCTTCCCCCACCTAGCTGGCGCAGCAAGTGTTAGCTGCAGGAACTTGGCTCAGCAGTCCTGCTGACATTTGACTCACTGAGTGACCTGGTGCCTATGATGGGAGTAGCTTGTGAGGTTCTGCTGGCTTGAGAATTACTGCATGAGTCTAGGGTGGTATCCAAAGTGGCTTGGATGTGCTCCTAGCCACTATTGCTTTCCCCTTCAAGATGGTATGGTTTCTGAGCTAGACCTTCACCCACCCATGGAGTGTCTGGGGAAATAGCAAGAATTTTTTGTCCAGGACAGCCTGATTCACCCACCCTCGAGACTCCTGCAAGATCTAACTGCCATTCCCTCTACCTGCCTCCACACACACACATACACACACACATCATGTCCACACATTACCCTCTCACTCTTACTCACACTCCCTTCCTCACACCCATCCTTCCAATCACCTTTTGTAATCTCCCAGGGCTAGAATTTTTAATAAGCTAGAACCATAGATAGTGAAAATAAAATAAGAATGCTGTCTGAAATAAAGTCAGGAAGCAAGGCACAATCCCACTGTAGACATGAACCCTGTTTTGTGAGTTTAGGGTAGGTGCTTACCATCTGGGCAAAGTTAACCACAAACCATTGTCCCAGAGTGTGAGCACAAAAGAAAACAGAAAGAAGAAAAACAAAATCAAGACCTTCTCACTCAAAATAAGCCTGTAAAGCAAAATTCCAAAACAAAGTAAGAAATCTAAGACTGAGAAAGACAGCCAACAAAATCAACATTCAAAACATGAATATGTCCAGAGGAAACTATGTTTGTGGAAAAATATGGCAAAATAGAAAAAGAAAATATAAATTTGGTTGCCCAATGAGACAAGTAAATATCTTTGCTTTTAAAAGAGTGATAAATCCTAATATATAAAAAGCCAGAGGCTGTCATGACCAAAACAACTGGACAGATGACCAAACAATAGGCTGCATGGAACAACAAGGCCAGCAGGGGGGTTAGTGAGGGACAACCAAACAACTGAAGAGCAGGTTGTGTGGGACGATCTGGCTGACAAGGCGGGAGGCGGGGGGAAGTTGAAGGAGATCAAGCTGATGGGAGGTCAGGTGAATGTGACCAGGCCAGTAGGAAGTTGGGCATAACAGGCCAGTGGAGAAGCTGTTGGGGGTAACCAGGCTAGCAGGGGACATTTGGGGATAACAATGATGGCAGGGGAGCAATAAGGAACAACAAGGCCAGCAGGTGGGGCAGTTAGGGGTGACCAAGATAGCAAGGGGGGCAGTTAAGGGCTGGTAGGGGAGCAGTTAGGAGCCAGCAATCTCAGATTGGAGAGGGTGCAATTTGATCTGTGGTGACCCCCATGCATGAATTTTGGGCACCAGGCCTCTAATTATCAAATAAAAACACATAAATTTAAAAAATAAAGGCATTGAGTTTAAAAACTTAGTAGATGGCAAATGCTGAGAACTGACAAAAAGAAAGAAGTAGTGCTTGGCAAGGAATCTGCCCTGAATACAGTATGGAGAGGTTCCATGCAGAAAATAGAGAATAGACAGAGAGGCTAAATATCCAACAGGAGTTCTCAAACAAGGGAATGAAATAACTATTCAGAATTTTAATTTGTCCAGATTTGAAGAAGAAATATATAAGATGTGTCTTCAAAAGAAAAGTATACTTAAGACAAATCAGGATAAATAATTGTAAAGCCATTCTCAGACTCATTGTAGTAAAACTACAGAACATTAATAATAAGAAGAGTTTACAGCTATGAGAAAAGACATTATCTATAGTGTAATAGAAGAATGTTTTCTCAGCAATAAAGATGATAGAAGACAATGAAATTATACATTCAACCAGACAAGAAACATTAGTGATTCTAAACTTCAAATTTTATACACAATAAACTATAATTAAAAACTCAAGAGAGGAAAACATGTTTCTCAGACAAAGAAAAATGAAGAGATAAGTAACCACAGATCTTCACTTCAAAAATGCTAAATGAATATTTCACAAAAAGGAAAATGAATTCAGAAGATACATATATAATCTATAAATCAAAAAACTAGTGACCATAATGCTGTAATGACCAAAAAGCTTGGTCTCTATTATGCCCACTGTACCAGCAACCTGACCAGATTGGTGAGTAGGGCCAGCTGGCCAACCCCCCCACAGCCCCTCCCCCAGATAGCCCACCCCTGATCAACCTCTTCCACCCTGATTGAGGGTGGGGCAGCCAGTCAATTCCCCCATGGCACTTCCACCCAACCAGCCCCTACCCCTGGCTGGCCCCATCCCTGATTGCCTTTCCCCAATAGGACGCAGGGCCAGCTAGCCAAACTCCTGTAGCCCCTCCCCAAACCTAGCTCCACCCCTAATTGTCCCCCTCATCAATTGGAGGTGGAGCTGGCTGCCTAACCTCCCATGGCCCCTTTCTCAGCCATTGACCCCTGATTGGCCTTCCCACTCCATTTGGAGTTGAGGCTAGCTGCACGCTGCCCACAGCCTCTCTCCACAGTTGGCCCCACCTCCAATCACCACCCACAATTGGGGAAAGGGTCCATTCGCCAATTGCACACAGTCCCTCTCCCAAGCTGGCTTAGCCCTAATCAGGCTGCATTTAGGGCCAGGCTACTTGCACCCCACCCATGCATAAATTCATGCACTAGGCCTCTAGTTTAAAAATAAAGGTGCTAATAAAAAAAGATAAAATACTTTGGTAAATTTATTTTAACTAGTAACTGGAAAAAAATTTAAATAAATAGAAATAATGATAAAAAACTATTAATCTAACAGAGAGTAGAAAAGAAAAAAGCTGATAAGGTGGATGATACAAAGAAAATAAAAATAATTACAATAAATGTAAAAAGACTCACCCATCTATTAGAAGATAGAAATTATGCCATTTGCTTTAAAAATAACTCCTGCATTTCAGACAAAGACACTGAAAGGATAAAAGGATAAATAACATGCTTACAAATATATTATTTCAAAACAAAACTATTACAGCAATTTTAATACCAGGAAGAAAATTTATAAAACATACATTAGGGGGACTAAAATAGAGATAGAGGGTAATAAAATTATATTTAATTTTGTATCCAGAGTACTGAAAAAAACATCACCGGGAAGGTGTAAGTGAAGGGCAGAGCAAGCTGCAGGCATCCAGGATGCCCTGGGTATGGAAAGAAGAGATAGAATGGTGCTGTGCCCAGAAAAACATGCTTCTTTCATCCGTCTGGCCCACCCTTGTATTCTATTACCATACCTCCTTGCTCCTGAGGACTGCAGTGAAGCAGCACAGGTGCGCATGTGCGAGATTTGAGAGGCAGAGAAGGAAGTACTGATGATATCAGATGACAAACAGGAGGATTTTGAAGGATTTTAAAGGAAAACTGTCATGCCAGCAAAACTTGTAAAAATACCATAGCTTGCAGTTATGATGGGCATTGCTAACTCACCAGGGACTTGCCTGGCACTTGCTCTCTCTCTATTGTTTGTTATCTTCCTCCTATCATCATCAGTTCCAGTTTGGTTGATAGCTTAGAAAACAAACAGCATGGCAGCTCCCATGGGTTTATTGTCTTATTCTTCCTTTCAGCTTTAGAGTGAATTAGAAAAAGTTTAATCCACTTGCACTGTTTTATGTTTACAAGTTTGATGACAAACAGCTTTATGTTTATAAGTGACAGTTTTCCTGCTAAGTACTTGCATGTCATAAGCATTTGAATTAAAATTACCATATTGAAATCAAATCTGATGATTTTTTAATTTTTATTTGGTGTGTGTTGGAAGAGGGTAGTCTTATACAGTGAGTATATCCCAAACTCTATATTTTAACTAGAAAAGTTGGGGGTTGTCTTATATGCTCAGTCATCTTATATGCTTGTATATGTTTATACAAGCAAAAATATTTAAAATATAATTTTTAAGAAGCAAGTAAAATTTGGTGTTTATAAAATAATATGCCATATACAAAAAATATAAAAGAATTTAAGGGATATTTTAACATGAGAAAAATATTTATACAGATCTTATCAGAGATTAAAAGAAAAAAATGCTAATGCAATAAATTAGCAAAATCCTTTTGATATTGTTCAATGTCTTTTCATTATGTGTGTGGGGGGGGTGTATGAAACACAGAAAAATTATTAATTTAAACATTTTACTAAAAATACATACATATTATACTTAATAGTAAAAATTTAGAATATTTTATTAAAGTCAGTAGTTTTTGCATTCACATTGCACTAACTATCCTACTCATTTCAACAATAATGAAGAATAATGTGAAGTACAAAAATTACAAATGAAAAGACAAATTTATCCTTTATTTATAGGTGAATATTGATCATAGACAAAATCCTAAAGACCTTAAAGTTGAAATTGTAGCCCTTCATATATAATACTAGGGGTCCAGTGCATGAATCCATGCACCTTCAAAGGAACTATGGGCCAAGAGGCTGCAGTGGGCACAGGGGCTGGTCTAGGCCCATCCTCCATGCCCCTGCCCGGCCCCTTCTGCCATGGTCTCCAATCTCCTGTCTGCCAGTAGCCCTGCTTCTGCTGCCTAATAGCACCACCCTTGCTTGCACCTGCTGACCATGTGGAACAACTGGGGCTGGTGCCAGCAACAGGTGCAAGTGGCTGCTGTTACTTTGATCACCCCTCAGGATTAGGGAGGAGTAGAAAAGCCCTCAGGGGCAATCAGAGTTGGCAGCCACTGCTTGCACCCATCGATGATGCCTAGTGATTGGGACCAGTGCCAGGTGCCAGCATCAGCTGCAAGCAGAGGCTCTGGCACTGGCAGCAAGTGCAAGCAGGACCAGTGCCAGCAGTAGGTATGAGCACCTGGTGGGACTGTGGCACACAGAAGCAAAGAATTTTCAGTAACCACCAGAGGCTCTCCCCAATGATAGCAACTGGCACCCCACCTTGGTCTGGCACCCCTGCTCAACTGCTCCAACATCCTGCCATGGCTGATGCCTGCCATGTTCTGCATTCTGCCACCTGCTGCCAATGCCTATCATGTTCTGCACATGCCCCATGGTCAGCACATATCATAGTGACTGGTTGTCCTGTTGTTCAGTAGTTCCACCATTCAATCTATTTGCATATTCAGGTTTTATACATATAGATAGAAATTTTGCAATGATATAGATACATTTACCAACCTCCATGGCCTTCACACTATAGTTGTCATATGTATCTAAATCCATATGTGTGTGTGTGTGTGTGTGTGTGTGTGTGTGTGTGTGTGTCACTGTCATTGAGGCGAGCCTTCGGTAGTTATTGAAAATTCTTTGCTCCCATGTACCACAATCCTGCTCGGCCCTTGCACCTGCTGCCGGTGCCGGCCCTACTCATACCCACTGATAGCACCAGAGCTGCCATTCACACCCAATTCCAGCATCTGAGGCCAGCCCCAATTGCTCAGCATTGTCAGCAGGAGTGAGCAGCAGTTACCAGCCCCGATCACTCTTCAGGGATTCACCTCTTTCTGCTCCTGAGGGGTGATCAGGGCCAGCAGCCATCTCTCACACCCATTGTTAGCAATGGTCCCACTTGCACCCCTGGCCAGCGCTAGAATTGCTGCTCGCACCCACTGCTGGTGCCCAGCATCAGTCCTGATCACTTAGTGCTGTCAGTGGGTGTGAATGGCAGCTGCCAGACCCAATCACTCTGGAGCGATTGGGGCCAGTGCAAGGACTACCTCCATCAGTACATGGGCACAGTGGCAACAGGAGCAGGGCTATTGACAGACAGAAGATTTGGGCCATGGCAGGAGGGGCCTGGCAGGGGCATGGAGGATGGGCCAAGACCCGCCTCTGTGCCCGCTGCAGCCTTGTGGCCCACAGTTCCTTTCAAGGTGCACAAATTCATCCACTGGGCCCCTGTATGTTTATAAGCATCACAAGACATTGTTATAATTTATGCCTTAAACAAGAATATATACTTTAGGATAAATTTCTAAGAGTGGGATTACAGGGTCAAATGGGAGAACCATTTTTAGTTTTTTGAGGAAACTCCATACTGTCCTCCACAGTGCCTGCACCAGTCTGCATTCCCACCAACAGTGCACAAGGGTTCCTTTTTCTCCGCATCCTCGCCAACACTTATCGTTTGTTGATTTGTTGATGATTGCCATTCTGACCGGTGTAAGATGGTATTGCATTGTCGTTTTGATTTGCATCTCTCGGATGGTTAATGACTTTGAACATGTTTTCATGTGTCTCTTGGCCTTCCTTCTGTCATCTTTCGAAAAGGTTCTATTTAGGTCCGTTGCCCATTTTTTTAA